>CM042171.1:3268146-3313146 GCA_023376005.1 Doryteuthis pealeii | reverse complement strand
AAGTAAATATATGGAGTGAGTAAAACAGAACGAGAGGAGAAATATAGAGAAAAAAATGGACAAGAACCGAGAGAGAGAGAGAGAGAGAGAGAGAGAGAGAGAGAGAGAGAGAGAGGGGGGTAAGAGAGAGAATTAAATAAACGAAAAAGAAGAAAAATCAGAAAGAAAGTTTTTTGAAAAATTAAGTTTCTTTTTTGAGTACTAATAACGCTTCTTTCGTTTTTTTTTTTTTGGATATCCTGTTATTTTTAAAAGTTGAGCAAATGAATAAAAAAAAAAACTCTTTTTAACAACTACTCTGAATGCTGATTGACTTTAGAATTAACCAACCAGACGTAAAGAGTCGAGGTCTGTGTTGGTATACTAAATTAAAGCCACTTGTTTGTTGGCGTTGAACAAAATGGGTAGCGCATTAGATGTTTGATCATCTCAATGGGGTCTAACTGGCAAGGCGTATTATGTTGGAAGAACAGTAATCCCTAATGAACCAGATAATAAAATATTGACGATCTACCCAGCGCTGTTTAGTCAGCAAATATAAGGAATCATCATCATCATCATCATCAAGTCACACCGTCCCTATCAATTATTACCCCTTGGCCTTGGCGCAGCATCCAGTTCTTGGTAAATAATACGAGCAATTGAGTTCTCTAAATTTAGTTAGGCAATAAGTATTGAAGGAAAACTCTGACTTATAACATGTAAAACCCTGCTTAAGAAATTGACCTTGTGTCACATCCTACTCGTGTGGAGGGGTTGGTAAGTATATGATAAAAATGTTTTGGGGTTTGTTGTGAAAGCAATACGGCTGGGACAATCCTATAGGTGCTAGGGCTGGACGTGAGCAGCCGATTGATTGCAGTGGGCTCACCGACCACTCGTCTTGCTGAAGTAAGAGTCAAAATAGAGTTGCATATCATAGACTCCTCAGCCACCAGGAATCCGTCTTTAAGCATTATGTGTCTCCATCCATTGTCAAACGATGGCCACATTGGAGTGGGTTTCTTACCTCTCTGCTAAGGTGCAGTCGGCTTATTCTACAGCCCCATAGGGTTCCCAGAATATGTTTTTCGTTATACAAGTTTAAATGTACGGGTAATATACATGGAATATAATGGAGGCGCGTGGTTTAATGGTTAGATTTGTAGGAAATGGACTCATCGACCTGAGTTCAATTCCTGGACGAAGCTGTTTTCATTTCACATTGTGCTAATAACCTTGGGAAAGGTATAAATTCAATTCCCCTTCCAGATATGGGTAAATAGCAGGGCAGATTGGGATCTTTAAACAGGGCTAGGTAACCAGTATAGAAGGAAGACTCTGAATTCAAACCTATTAAACTCCGCTTAAGAAATTGACGTTGTGTCGCATCCTGGATGGAGAGGTTGGTAAATACACACACACACACACACACACACACACACATATAATATATATATATATATATATATATATATAATATATATATATATATATATATATATATATACACCAAGCGTGTTGGTAGATCCTTGCGGAGAGAAAAAAAAACCCAGCAGAATTGATTGTAAAAATATACTACCAAACATCAACCAGGAAGAAAAAAAATTTTGAAAAAAGAAAGGACCAAGATATTCGTACCAACAAAAATAATCTATTGGACAGTATTTGGCCAAAAGAAAAAAAACAATTTATATGTATAATATATGTTATAAGATATATTATATATATATATATATAATATTATATATATATATATATATATATTCATATAACCGCTAGAGAAAGCTAATAAGTAAAATCTGACTCTGAATCAGAATTAGCCCTGAAGAGTTTTATGCGAACTAATAGTAGGTTCCGTCTGACCTTAGATTATCTTTATATATATATATATAATATATATATATATATATATATATATTATACCTGGAATATATAATGTTCTTCATGAGTATTTGTTTTAAATATTTTCAAAGTTCATATTAGTACAACAGAAATCACATGTGTGTAGCACTCTCTGATAATCGAGTTCTCTACAGTTTGCAATGACCTGCAAGATCAATCTTGATAAAGATCGGTCCCAGCGAGGCGCCCAGGAGATCTTGAGTATTCATATGCCTATGAATGATCAAAGGTTTTGTTGTTCTTATTGGTTTTGGGGTTTGTTTTTGTTGTTTTTTTTGCTTTCTCCAATGCTAAAGGAACCCGTCGATTTCTTGTGTTGGCGCCGACGTTTCTAACACGAGATCCAGCGAGGCAAAGTGGCCATTGACCGTTATGAGCGGGAACAAAAATCTTTGCAGGGATTCTAATGGGGGAGAAAGATTGAGAGAATAGCCCCTGTCCATGGGGTAAAACAAAAAGAACAAAAAAACGAATAAAAATAGGGGAAAATGCTATCTTGAAAAAATGAAATAAGATAAACCGAAAAAAAAATGGAAGAATTTGATAAATAAAATTTAAAAAAAGATATAATGATATAAAATTAAAAGAAGTGAGAAGGAGAAAACCAAAAAACGAAAACAAAAATAATTATTGATTTTTTTTTCTCTAAAGAGCGTTTTTTGAAAAGTTTAGAATAAGCCGGTACAAAAAAATTAAAAAGGATATGAAAACGATTTTTTTAAACAAGTGATTTTTTTAAAAAAGAGCAAGCAAAAAAAACAAAAACAAACAAACAAAAAAAAATTCAAAAAGGAAGTCGTTGAAATATGTAGCAGTTCAAATTGAATGGATCTGAAAAATTTTTTTTTTAAATAAGTGATAGAAAAACGTGATAAAAAAGCAAACAAACACCCTCCCCCCCAAAAAAAAACCCACCCGAGTCGTTGAAATGAATTGCAGTTTAAACTGAATGATTGAGTTGAATAATATTTGAGGAATGATAAAATACGCACTGAGATGGGAAAAGCAAAATCTTGGTTTGAAAATTGCATAGGTGAGAAACTGTCAGTTACCAAGCACCTTTGATTTAATGTCCACGCTACCCTAACCTTACCTTATATATTATATATATATATTAATATATATACCAAGTAATTCATATATTCACCCTTTACCATATATATATATATATATATATATATTATATATATAATATATATATATATATATATATGAATAGATGGACCAACAAACAAAAGACTCTCACAGTCTCCTTATTCTCTGCGATAGATTTATTTTTCTTCAAATAAACAAAAGCTCTGATGAAGATCTACAAAAACAGATTGAAACACTGCATCGTTGGCAAATAAACATCAATCATCTCATGAACCTGTGTTTTTTTTTTTAATTCTTCACTATATTACATACTGTCGGATTCACTTCCATTTTTCTCTCATATATATATATATATATAGATTTTTGGATGTTTGTTTTTAGAAGCAATGTTGAATAAATTATTATTTTTATATTTTTGCTTGAAGGCAATTATAAATGCATGTATCGTATAAAATTCGATTTGCCTACTATGGCAGGGCGTGTAATAGTTTCCTTGACAAGGTTAATTTCGCAGGGATTGTTCGCTATGTACCGGCGGCCGAACGATATGGTCTCTGACTATGCCTGTTGAAGTCCCGTTTCGATTCCTGTCGGAGGGGAGTCGTTAGTATACATCGCTAAAGAGACTTAATAAAGTCGAAACAGTCTGTACGGTGTTCTGCATAGCGAGCCATCCTTTGCGGGATTTACTTGTCAAGTTTATTTTCTTATATTATCGAATTTTATACGATACATGCATTTTATAATTGCCTTCAAGCAAAATAATAAAAAATAATAATATATATATATATATATATATATATATATGTAAGTGAAAATATATATTGTGTGTGTGTGTGTGTGTGTGGTGGTGTGTGTATCCACATACAGTCCCCCTTCGTTGTATCATGGCTCATTAATGTGACTCGACAAAACAGGCTGTTTCAGGCCGGGACGAAACCCGAGCGATTTGTCATCAGTCATTTTAACCACTTCACCATCTACACACCCACAATTGAATTTTACTGTTAGCATATTAGGCCACAGGGAGTTCTCTATCCGTCTTAAGGTGAGCTATGCAATATTTGCGTAACTTGCGACCATAATATATATATATATTGTATCATGATGATCTGCGCCGGGCATCAACATAAGGAGATTATGGTTGCTGCCCAATGCTCCCAGAACACTGTAAAAAGAACCAGACATGAACTGGAGAATTGCAAGGGAGACTACGAGGTTGTGACTAAAAGAAAGCAACATACGAGAAGATCTGATTGGGTTCGTACAGCACAATTCATCTGCAAAGAAAAAGTGTTGGTGGACCCTCAGATGCCTACGTAGAGTTGCTAAACACTGTAGTCAAACCCTGGATAACAAGGGTAACCAATGGTAGGTTTATATATATGGCATAAGGATTCGGCCCCTGCCAAACCTCTTGGAACAGTCAAAAATGGTTGTCGGCGAATTTTTACGACTACACATTCTCAATGTTTGGCCTCCGAACTCCCCAGATCTTAACCCATGGATTATTATGTATGTGGCACTATTGAGAAAGACACCAATCGCCGTGCCAGTACTACAAAAGCCCAGTTAATCGACAGATTTAAGGTAGTTTTTGAGACCCCCCAAGGGAAACTATAACATCTGCTTGCTACAGGTTCTGGAGCAGGATTGAGGTTGTGATCGACGCTAATGCCGGTTATTTTAAGTGAAACTTGTTGACAGTCGTGTAATTTCCGTGTCTGTTGAATTTCTTTACAATCCATTAAATTTCGTAGTTAGCAAACATTTTCTTTTTCCTTGTGAAACAGATTTCTCCTGAAACACCCTGTAATATCTGTTATGGTAGTAATTTTCGCTTGCGAATATAGGCTACCGGTTACAACAACAACTTATCTAATGGCTGTTTTAAAAAGATATTTACCTTTCATACCTCGGGCGATAATTCGTTTCTCAAGAAAGAAGACGTTGAAATGAAATATGACATTAATAAAGCTAGAATAACACGAGAATCTAGATACCCTAATACGATATATAATACAAATGAGTAATATATATATATATATATATATATATATATATATATATATATATATATATATATATTGGCTTTCAAATCAATATATATATTATATATATATATATATATAATATATATATGTTGATTTTCACTTCTTAAGTGTAGAATGCCATTTCTAGAAAGGTTACTGTGCTCGTGTGGGAGTACGCAATGGCCCAGAAGTCCAGCGTTATATGCAAGGTATGTCAGAAAAGTTCCAGTATGTCAGAAAACTACGAGGTGAGGGACATCGTCTACCGTCAGTTCTTGCCACAGGGGTAGACGATCAACCAACATGTTGACAAAGAGATACTGTGGCGTTTGCTTCGTTCAGTGCGCGAGAAAAGGCGAAAGATGTGGATGGACAACTCGTGGGTGCTTCACCATGACAATGCCTCTGCGCACCCTGTCCTGTGTATCCGAAGGTTCCTGACCCAGAAGAACATCACTGTGCTGGAGCAACCTCCATACTCGCCCGACCTGGCTCCATGGGATCTTTTCATCTTCCTGAAACAAAAGGGGATCATCAAGGGAACCGTTTTTAGCATGTGGCACGACATAAAAACGGCTGTGACGACAGAGCTACGGAGAATCCCGGAAGAATCCTTCCAGGAGTGCATGCAAGCGTGAAAGAGAAGTACGAGAAAGTGCATATATATGCATTGACTCCAGGGGGATTACTTTGAAGGGGATAACATATAGTTTGTAGTTTGGATACAAACACAAACACACACACACACACACACACACATATATATATATATATATATATATATATGAAATTTAACATTTTTGAAAAAACAAACGTTAGAAGACCCTGTCATATATTGCTCTTGATGATGACTGATCTATTAACACGGTCGAAACAGATTTCTGTCAGCAATTATAAACATCATTTGTTTTTTTCAAAAATGTTAAATTTCATACTGTCGGATTAATTTCCATGTATTTTTCATATATATATATATATATATATATATATATATATATATATATATATATATATAAAGTCATTTGCATACTCCAAATCGAGCATAGTCACCTTTGTAGAAATTGACTCATACCCTTAAAAAAGTGGCAATCAATCAATCATCAATATTATATATATATATATATATATATATATACAAACACAAACACACACACACACACACACATATATATATATATATGTGTGTGTGTGTGTGTGTGTGTGTGTGTGTGTTTGTGTTTGTATCCAAACTACAAACTATATGTTATCCCCTTCAAAGTAATCCCCCTGGAGTCAATGCATATATATGCACTTTCTCGTACTTCTCTTTCACGCTTGCATGCACTCCTGGAAGGATTCTTCCGGGATTCTCCGTAGCTCTGTCGTCACGGCCTTTTTGATATCGTGCACATGCTAAAAGCGGTTCCCTTGATGACCCCCTTTAGCTTCAGTAAGATGAAAAAATCACACACATACATATATATATATATATAAGTATATATATATATTATATATAATATATATATATATATATATATATATATATATATATATATATATATATATATACGTTTTTGCCAACACAATAGAGCATATGTGTAATTATAATTTATTATATTAAAATTCTGCAAAAAAAAATCTATTATTATCCAATTGAACATACTCACACATGCGTATATAAACACACACTCACTCACACACACACACACAGGCATACACAAACACACAAACACATACAGAGACACATATATATATACATATATCTAAACTATTTTCCGAAGGAAAATCTAACTTAATTTTATGCAAATATATATATATATTTATATATATATATATATATATGTATATATATATATATATATATATATATATATATATATATATATATATATATATATATAGAGAGAGAGAGAGAGAGAGAGGGAGAGAAAGAGAGAGTGAGTTTGTGAGAAAGAAAAAGAGATAGGGTATAAGAAAGATAATGTAGACATGTATCAGCATTCATATACACTTATATACTAAATACAAATAGTTTGCATATACACACACGTATAATAATATATATATATATATATATATATATATATATATATTATACTTCCATATATATATATAATATATACATAAATATAAATAAAATAGAATGGAGATAGCTGACGATTGCAAGTACGTATGAAACTGCTGTTACGGGATATTAAATTCATAATATTTAATCTCTGATTATTATTATTATTTACTCCTTTTGAGTTTTCCCATCAGCATTAGCTGATGGTCTTTCACTGGAGTCTGAGTGACAGCAAGTCTCCTCAGGTCTCCAGGACTCTTCTGAGTATTCTGACAGATTGCAGCAGTGCAGAGTTCTGAATGGTTTAAATCCTTCCTCTGATTTCCAAACTGTCCAAACCCTTTTCCAATCCTTTTGGGACTGTTCCAAGTGCACCAACTACAATTGGTATCACTTTGACTTTCATATTCCACAACTTTTTCAGTTCTCTGGCAAGATCCAGATATTTGTCCATTTTTTCATTTTCCTTTAGCTTCACCCTGTGATCTGCTGGAACTGCAAAATCCACCAGTTGACAAGTTCTTTCTTTTTTGTTTATCAACACTAGATCTGGTCTTCTTGCTGGGATAAGGAGATCCGTTTTTATTTCAAAGTCCCAGAGAATTTTATGCGTTTCGTTGTCAAGAACAGATTCTGGTTTATGCATATACCATTTTGTTGTATGGTCAAAATTTAATTTTTGCATAACTCCCAGTGGATCACCTTCCCAACCCAGTTGTGTCTAGTTTTGTATTCTTGTTGTGCTAGTTTGCTACATTCGTAGATTATTATTATTATTATTATTAAATACTAGCAAATATATGCACCCTCCGGGTGCAAGTATTTAAGTTTTAATATAATAAAATATCATGTTAAATTAGAAAGGCTAATGAAACTGAATAAGAATTCAGATAAAAATATTTGGAACAGAGGGGGTAATAATCGGAAATAGAACAACTTTGAAACTAACTGTTCCACCATTTTCCCTTACTCCCGTCTTTCAGTGGTAAATTTAACTATTTAGTTAAAATAGGAAGAAAAGAATAAATTACAGTTATTTCTTTATGTTAATAGATTTCTGTTAAGATTTATACCCGAGATTTTTGCTCATATTTATTAAGATAAAACCAAACAATTAGAAATCAATAATATAAGCATATATTCATTAAAATCAATTTTTTTAAGATCAATATGCAAATTAGCCTTCCCATTCACACTGTAAACCTCTATTTCGTTGAATATATAAATATAATTGCATGTTATTAGTATGTAGATATTGTTAACAGTCTTAATGATGTAAAACAATTTTACTAATAATTGAGGTTTAAATAAAATAAAATCATGTAGAATGTGATGTAAATAACAAAGGGAATTGTGACTTGTATAGTAATATAGTTTTCGGTTACAGACAGACAACCCACAATCTCCATTATAATAAGATATATATATATATATATATATAATTCACTGCTATAACCATAAAAATGGGAATTGCGTATATACATATAATGAAATTTCGTCAATCAACCCCTATAATTACATACATACATACATACATGATACACACAGCATTATCTACAGTATTAGTTAACCGGCTTTTTAATCTAATAATTCGCGTATATATCTTCATGCATAATCCAAACCTTCGTTCTCCGAACAAAGAAGCTTTTACAAACTCCAATAACAGCAGTATAATCAATGGTGTAAAATCTGCTTTTTAAGAAAAAGACATCTTAAGGAAAATATTTAAACAAAAGAATGCAGAAATAAAAAAAAAATCATTCTTTTCGTAAATTGTTCTGAAGCAATTTATGCATAAACTTGTATTTATGTTTTTATTTCCCAAGTGAATAAATCGTAAACCTTTCTTGACCAGCGGAACATTTTTGCCATTTACATTTGTTCCCTGTTGCTTTTTTCTTTCAATAGCTCCAACAATGCTTGTCCTTGACTTGGAAATTCAGAAAGTTCCATAAAGCACCAGTGTTCCGGTAAGTTGTGTCTTCATTGTTTCGAAAGAGCAGTGAAAGGAAACTATTGTCAACATAAGGGAACAAAGATATTGATCAGAGAGTCATTTTAATCTTAATCTGTGAAGTTTTTACTCCCTTTTCGGAGTCTTCATACGCAAGTCTTTTGAATATAAAAAAAAGATAGAAGAAGAAAAAGAAAGAGGGGGGAAGGAGAGGGAGAAGAAGAAGAAGAAGAAGAAGAAGAAGAAGAAGAAGAAGAAAGGAAAGAAGTTAGAATTATGAAGTGAAAGAAGAAGAAAGAAGAGAAGAAGAAGAAGAAGAAGAAGAAGAAGAAGAAGAAGAAGAAGAAGAATTAAAGAAGAAGAAGAAGAAGAAGGAAAGGAAAGAAGAAGAAAAAAGAAGAAGAAGAAGAAGAAGAAGAAGAAGAAAGAAGAAAAGAAAGAAGAAGAAGAAAAGAGAAGAAGAAAGAGAGAAGAAGAGAAGAAGAGAAGAAAGGAAAGATTTTAGAATTATGAAGTTAAAGAAGAAGAAGAAAGAAGAAAGAAAGAAGAAGAAGAAGAAGAAAGAAGAAAGAAGAAGAAGAAGAAGAAGAAGAAGAAGAAGAAGAAGAAGAAGAAGAAGAAAGAAGAAGAAGAAGTTAGATTATGAAGAAAAGAAGAAGAGAGAAGAAGAAGAAGAAGAAGAAGAAGAAGAAGAAGAGAAGAGAAAGAAAAGAAAAGATTTTAGAAGTTAAAGAAAGAAGAAGAAGAAGAAGAAGAAGAAGAAGAAGAAGAAGAAGAAGAAGAAAGAAAGAAGAAGTTAGAATTAAGAAGAAGTGAAAAGAAGAAGAAGAAGAAGAAGAAGAAGAAGAAGAAGAAGAAGAAGGAAGAAGAAGAATTAGAATTATGAAGTGAAAGAAGAGAAGAAGAAGAAGAAGAAGAGAAGAATGGAAAGAAGTTAGAATTATGAAGTGAAAGAAGAAGAAGAAAGAAGAAGAAGAAGAGAAGAAGAAGAAGAAGAAGAATTAGGAATCCCAAAGGAAAAAAAAAGTTTGTTTTTTTTTCAAAAAATAACGATAAAACTTGAACATCTTAAAATCTCTTGCCTCTTTTTTTATAAAATTAGTGGGAGTGCCTGGTGTCATGGTTACGATAGATGGAAATGGACACGGCGATACGATTTAGCTTGGTCAGTAGAGCATCTGGCTTGAAACCATCAGGTTCCAGGTTCAATACCAGCCCTTGCTAACTCAGCACTTGACTAGTGCAGCTTGGATCTGTGCAGTAAAGTTGAGAGCTGATGGTAGGTGTGGTCCCCCACCTCAGGTGCAAATCAATATCCCTGGTCTAGCTCTAGAAAAAAATGGGATAGACTCCCTCATTGTCAAGCTGATACTAACAATAGGCCACTCTGCCAACTTTATTTTACTATTTCTTCTTTCATACTTTAAAATACTCAAGATTTTTCTTTCGTTTTCCTTTTTTTTATTTACATTCACTTTTTTCTTTCTTTTCTTAAATTCTTTCATTTTCCTGTTATTTTTTCTTTCATCTTTACTTTCTTTCTGTTGTAAGGGAAGATATTTCCTACTACAATAAATTTGGACTTGTCCAATGAAACACAAAAATAATACGGACTACACAAGGGTATTAGTCAAGTAGTAGCTAGTTTTGCTACAAAGATTTTAATGACTGGTCGAGGTTTTTAGTATTTTACATAGTGCTAATACCCTTCGAAAAGGTACGAATCTAACTATACCCCCTCCTTGGGTAAATAGTAGGGCAGACTGGAGGTTAGCGAGGCCCTCTCCGATCAATCGGCTAGTCATGTCAAGGCCTAGCACCTATACCTTTTTGTTCTTACGGCTATACCTTTTTGTTCTTATGTGCTAGAAGGTGGTGGCTGAGGGTCTTCATGTCATGGGAATGACGTTAAACTCAGTCTAATGGTGAGGTTCCAGTTCTGGATGTCCGGGGAATGTGGAATACCCCTTTATCACCATTGCTCCCTGGTCCACTGACCGGAGTGGTAGTACCTGTTAGGGTCTTATCTATGGGTTGAATAGAAACATATATTTATATTAAATAATTGAGTTATTGTTAAGAATCAATTTATTTCAAAACTCTGTCGACTTTAATGACCCACCGAGGTTGGTATGCCTAAAAAAAAAAAATCACTGTATTTTTTCTTCTTCCTCTCCGGTACGTGAGGTTACAAGGAATTTGTCTGTGCGTCTTTTCTTTCTTGAATATTCAAGAGACATATATCTAGGCGGGACATGGCTGCTTGATTGGCTGGTTGGATTTTACGCCATATCAACCCTTGTTGGTTTATTTTATGCCGAAGACATTTTTTTATCCATTCTTGTTGGGTATTCAATATTTTTTCAAACTCATTTTTTAATACATTTTTAATACTCACTTTTTTTATCTATTTACCCCATAGAGAGTACCCTAACATGTACTACCACTCCGGCTCAGGGTGGAATAGAAACATGTAAAACTATTTTGCCATATTTCGCTGTGTTTGAATACAATTTCTTGAGAATAGTTTTACTTCATGAATATAAATTTATTTTCAAAATTCATTGTCACGTTTCTATACGCAAATTCACACACACACACACATATATATATATATATATATATATATATATATGTGCGTGTGCGTGTGTGTGTGTGTGCGCGCGTGCGTTCGTGTGTGTGTATGTGTGTGTGTGTGTGTGTGTGTGTCTTTTTTATATATAAGTAAATACTATAGGTATATATAAAATACACATGTACAAATATAATATATTCATACTGAGAACTAGACTCTCCCGATATAACAACAAAGGAACATACGTGGACTTTACAACGACAACACACACACACACACACACACACACACACACATATATATATATATATATATATATGTGTGTGTGTGTGTGTGTGTGTGAGAGAGAGAGAGAGAGAGAGTGAGTGAGAGAGAAAGAGATACAGAGAGAGACAGAGAGTTTACATGGAAATATATATGTGTGTGAGTCTGTGTGTGTCCGTGTGTGTGTTTATGTCTTTATATATATATAAAATAAATATTATATATATATAATATATATAATATATATATATATATATATATATATATATAAATGAATATTATAAGTATATATAAAAGACATATATACAAATATAATATATCACACTGAGAACAACGCTCACCAGATATACCAACAAAGAAGCTTACGTGGACTTCATGACAACACACACACACACACACACATATATATATATATATATGTGTGTGTGTGTGTGTGTGTGTGTGTGTGTGAGAAAGAGAGAGAGAGGGGGAGAGAGAGAGAGTTTGTGTGTGTTTGTAAAGGTATATGTGTCTGTGCGTATTATCTCACGGTATTTTTTTTCCTGTTCCACAACGTTAGGTTAACGTTCTTATTTGTATCCTGAGGATATGTATAATTGAAATCGCGCTACATTCTGATTTTGAGGTTGAAAATCCCATTTAAATATACGCTTCCTTGCTTACATAGTTTCAATTGTCAATAAGCGACCTTGTTATATTTCCCTTGTGGTTCATTTAACCGACATTGACAAAAACCTTCGCAGATCGATGGATACATTGTAAGAAATGTTTTCATCGAACAGTAGGTAACATCATTTACTTTACCTTTTTCTTTTCTTTAGGCGACTCATTTCGAAAATTCTTCCATTCTTTGAGTAATCGTCGTAGTATTATTGCCCCTGTAACTCTTAATTTCACGCGTTGGCACGAAACCAGTTAGTCTGGATTCTAATCAAGTACTTTCTTTCTTTCTTTTAATATACACGTATATATATATATATATATATATATATATATATATATATATATATATTAGTCTGGATAGTCACCGCTTCAGCTGTTACTGGAATGGTGCCCCAAATTGCAGTAGTATTAGGAGAGTGCTCGATATAAAGGATAGAGCTAATAAAATAAATATATAAAGGTATTACATATCTATTTATTTTTACATGTCAACATCCGTCCAACAAAACACACCCACACGCACATATGCATGCAAATACAAATGCTCACAGTTCAGTATTTTTCAGTTGTTGCACACTAGTAAATCAATGTGAATGTGTGTGGAACCCACCGGTTTGTCTACACATCCGTTGCACTGTCCATAAACACACATACGCATCTCCTAATATACTAAATACATACGCATATCACTTCATCCAATCATGAACACCTTAGGCTCGTAAAAACCTTTTGAATTTTTCGATTTTTTGAATTTTCCTTGTATTCGGATCAACGTCACCTGATGAATGCATGCGATTTTGCATGTATGAAACCTAAGGTTGTGACTATTCTATTGCCATCAAATAAATATATATATAATACCTTTATATATTTATTTTATTATATTATATATAATACATATATATATATATATATATATATATATGTGTGTGTGTGTGTGTGTGTGTGTGTGTGTGAGAGAGAGTATGTGTGTGTGTGTAAAGGGAATGACTTACCGCTAAATATTGGGTTGGTCTCAATATTTGGTTGGTATAATTATTACTCTGATAAGTCAGCGTTATAACAAATATAAAGTGTTCTATACCTAAGTAGAGCGGATCTATTATTATAGTGTGTACAGAAATATATATATATATATATAATATATATATATGTGTGTGTGTGTGTGTGTGTGTGTGTGGTGTGTGTGTGAGTGCATTTTTAAATCATATAACAACGGGAAAATTAAATTAAAAGAAAAGAAATTAACTTTCCCTTTTTTTCATATTTTCATATATATATATATATATATATATATATATATATAGGTACAAGTGATAGCCTACTCGAGTTTCAGCATGTTGAGGATCTTCAGGTTAACTCCACTGTAGACAATTATATGTAGATACATATAATTGTCTACAATCAACCATCATGATTTACACAGTGGAGTTAACCCTGAAGATCCTTAACATGGTGAAACTCGAGTAGGTTATCACTTGGACCTATATTAAAATAAATTTTCTCTACTAACGTATTGAGCACTTTTTTATTTGTTATATCACTGCCTTGTCTTTATGAACTTCACATCAACTACCGTGGCCATATTCACCGTAAGTCATCTTTTCCATAATATATATATATATATATATATATATATATATATATATATATATATATATATGAAATTTAACATTTTGAAAAAACATGATGTTTGTTATGGAATTGCTGACAGATTGGTTTCGACCAAATCGATAAGTTGGTCTTCATCAAAGAGCGACATAGATTACACTGTGGACTTGTATATTTTTAACTGCTGAAATACTATTTTGATACCCACTTTACATTTTTTATATAATTTTTACAACAACCTCTTTTGAGTTTTACTATAAACTATAATGCTTCTGATTTTAAAAATTAAAAACAAAATTTATTTTATTTTTAAAACAGAACATGCATTTTTCAAAATTTCAGCGGTTGAACTCAGCGTTCGTTTCTGTAAACAGTCTTTTTTTAACGGACATCTTTCTTCCCGTCTATGTCGCTCTTTGATGAAGACCAACTTATCGATTTGGTCGAAACAGTACTGTCAGCAATTACATAACAAACATCATATGTTTTTTCATAATGTTAAATTTAATACTGTCGGATTAATTTCCATATATTTTTCATATATATATATATATATATATATATATATATATATATAAGGTTTGTCAAAAAAGTATCGAGATATTTTGGTATTTTTCACAGAGTTTGTATTCCAAACAAATAATGTTCCATTTGTTTTTCATTTCTATCTTGGTAAATGCAGCGTTAAACTGGGTACTTTTTTTGACATACCTTGTATTCTGAAAAAATGAATGAATGGAACATTATTTTTTCTTCAGAATAGGTCTGTACAAAAGTACAAAAAATCTCGATACTTTTTTTTGACAGATCTTGTATATGTGTGTGAGTGTGTCTTTGTTTGTGCGCGCATGACTATGTGTGTGTGCGTGTGTGTCTGTATGTGAATGAAAGAGTGAGAGCTAAAGAGAGAGAGAGAGAGAGAGGGAGGGAGGGACCGACAGACAGACAGACAGATATGATTATGCTGCTGCTACTGCTGCTGCTGCTGATGATGATGATAGCGTGAATTCAAACAAATTTTACCTCATCAAAACAAATGTAGGCCCATAATTTTCAAGAATATCATATATATATATATAAATATATATATATATATATATATATATATATATATGTGTGTATGTGTGTGTGTGTGTGTGTGTGCATACGCATATGTGTGCGTTTCTCTCTCAGTGTCTGTGTGTCGGTCAATCTGTGTAAATATCAAAATAACCATGTAATTTTTATATATGAATGTCATATATAAAAGTTAATCCTTGGAATATATTAATTTTTCATATTTTTATATTTACATACCGTCGAATTTATTACCATATATATATATATATATATATATATATATATATATATATATATAAACACTAAGAACGAATAAATCTAACCGATAAAGTTATAAATGTAAAACATAAATAGATCACCCTCGCTTGGAAGATAATATTTCATTTTTGGTAATAATTTCATCTTCATTCTTGTGACGCTAGACCACTAGCGAAAATTGTTAATGTGGTTCTCCCACAGTCTTGTGTATTGTGTATGACATAAAACTGCGTCCAGTGGTGAGGTTCCACTTCTGGAGTTCTGGGATCGTGGAGTACTCCTTCCTTGATATTGCTGCCAATTCCACTCTAACTTGAGTGGTTGGACTTGTTAGGTGCTAACTATGGGTCACGCAGAGGTTTTGGGCTATTAATCGTATTTGATAAAAAATACTTTATATCATATAGCAGTATGTAAAAATATATATATTTACCAACCCCTCCGCACGAGCAGGATATATATATATATATAAAAACAATTTTTTTTTGTGATGAAACAAGGAAAATACAGTGCTCAATCACAAATTGTGAGAGCTAATATTTATTTAATTTGTTAGGTTTATGCTTATTATAGACAGCTACCCAGGTTGTCTTGCTAAGTCGCAATCATCAGGCTGTCAAATTAGATCTTATGGTGTTTATTTGAAGATCCTTTCTTAATGTTATATTCTGGACCGCAAATAACGTCGGTTGCTTTTGTGGACGCTATTACGCTTCGGATTTTTAAAAGTTCAATTTTTTCAAAAATTGCATTTTTTTATAAAAGTGCTAACGAAGTTACCTCCCTTTAGTCATTAAAAATAGAAAATTTTTCTTTTGAAATTTAAAAAAAAAAAAAATTCCGTATGTTAAAGGATGTATGTATTTTTAAAAAAACATTTTTATATATATGGTAAAGTTTTTTAAAATTTTTCACTATAATTTAAAGGTGGATGGTGGTGTTCATTTATTGAAAATCCATTCTTTTATTGAATTATACGTCCAATATCATATTTGATAATGTCAGTATGATATATATTCAGAATATAACATTAAGAAAAGATCTTCAAATAAACACCATAAGATCTAATTTGACAGCCTGATTATTGCGACTTAGCAAGACAACCTGGGTAGCTGTCTATAATAAGCATTTATTTTTTTTAAAAACTCAACAAATTAAATATATATATATATATATATATATATATATATATATATTATGATGGACTCTCCCGTCGATCGATGTATGAGTGTTCATACAATGAACACCCACACAGTGATTTGTTTATAGTGGTGAAAGCTTGTGTTGGATCTTCACCTTTTGGCATAGTCGAAAGGAAAGAATTGGTGCATCAAGAGTTGCCACAAACCCAATCAACGACCGACCTCAGTAATTTTGAATTCAGAGTTATCCCTCTCCTAGACTGGTTACCTACCCAAGGCTGAAGGGCCCAGTCTTCCCTACTACCTGGAAGAAGAATATATGGATTCATACCTCTACCAAGAGTATTATCGCTATGTGAAATGCCAACAGCTTCGTCTAGGAATTGAACCCTAATCGACGAGTCCATTTTCCATACTAGCCCACGTGCCTCCCTATATATGTATATTTATATATATATGTGTGTGTGTGTGTGTGTGTGTGTGTGTGTGTTAAGACTCCATTCTATGGAAGTAGTGAATAAATATTTATAAATGAATCATTTTTCGGCATTAAATAACCCATAATTTGTTGATATGCCTTAAACAAATAAACTAAACCAAACCATATATATATATATATATATATATATATTATATATATATATATTGTGTGTGTGTGTGTGTGTGTGTGCGTGTGTGTGTGTGTTCATGTGAGCGTCTGTGTGTGTGTGTGTGTGTGTGTGTGTGTGCGTGCGTGTGTACGTGTGTGTGTGTGTGTGTGTGTGTGTGTGTGTACGTGAGTGTGCATGTGTGCGTTTTTATCCTAGCAAGAATTTAGGACAGCCGAACGTAGTAACAAAATAACAAACACTACAAATAAAACAAAAGAAAACATTACCCTGTTTATTATATAGATAATACTGTTTATTATATAGTTAAGCATATCACGAGAAAGGGAGAGAGAGAGAGAGAAGAGAGAGAGAAAGAGAGAGAGGGGGAGAGAGAGAAAGAGTGAGAGAGAGGGATAGGGGGTGCATAGGCATGTCCAAATGTACACTTTCATTACTTATATCCTGTGGTTATCAGCAAGGCAGTGGTTTCCAGTGTAAATATTTCCTGCAACAGCCCATTATCTTATTTTTCCTTCCTATTGGTGCGAATAAACACATGCCGTTTTTCCATGTGTCCGAGCGAGATAGGACGAAATTGTAAGATACGATCCAGCATGAAATACCATGTTTATCTTATTTTTCAACTTGGGGTTTTTCATTTGTTCTTTTTTGTTTATTGTTATATTTTTTTTTTTGCATTTTTCTTTCTTTTTTTCTTCTTCCCTTTCTTTCGTTCTTTCTCCCTTTTTTTTCCCGCGCTCGTTATCTCACGAGAATTTCGCGCGCATCTAAACGTTAACCGACTTAACTGGAACCATGTATTATGACAGTTGTGTTATGCCGTAATTGGCCTCCAATGTTGATTAGACCATTCCGGCTCTGTCCATCGTTTCACTGTCCCAAGACGACGGTCCTAGTGGAAACGCTTTAACAGGCTTTCAGCTGCCTGATATTCAAAGCGAGTGGTCAGCGTGATAGATAAGCCATTCTCAGGATTGTTTAACTGGATTGCTATACGTACGACATAAAAGTGTATGTCTATAAACATTTTTAGTGCTGTTTCCAGTTCAAGTAGTAAATGAATGAAGACCTTGTTAAGTCCTATGGGGTGACAAGAGGTTTTGTGATTTAAGGTTTAAAAGGTGGATGCGTTTATTCTCGGTGCGTTTTCTTAGGGTTTGCTTTTAATCCCATCATATTTGGTGGTTGCACTGAAGAAAGAAAAAGGAATTCAAAGAACGAAAAAGGAAGAAACAGAGACAAAAGGTGGTTTAAGATTTAGGCTTTATTCGCCGGTCATAGCCGCCACGTGGCTATGAAATATCTCCCTGGCAACTAGTAGCGATCAGACACAGTTAAGGCCTAAACTAGAATGGCCGAAAGATTATGTTAGGGATCGGAAGTGGGTCCTTTTCCTCGCATATGCACGGAGGGTTCTTCCGGTGATGGCTCATGGAAGTAAAGAGAGAGATTGATTGAACTGCAATCTAGAGATAACTGTCACTTAGAACTGTCTTAACCTAACTCCTTTATCTACTAGGCCATGTGTCCAATTGAAGAAGGTCGGAGGGCATATCGGCCGAAACGTTGTACAGATAACAATGAAGATGAGGACAATAGTCCGAATAACGCAGATAATACTAATATAAAAAGTTATTCAAATAATCACCACGAACCCCGGTGTAAATAAAAGGGCCGTAATACATCAGAAGCAAATCTGCCGCGAAATATGTCGATATTTTTCAAATATTTCAAAAAATAAAATCAAAATAATGCATGAAAATATTTTTTATCAATATTATCTACGTTTATTCGGAATATTGTCCCCATCTTCATTGTTACTTGTACAACATTCGGCCGATATGCCCTCCGGCCTTCTTCAGGTATTTCTTGTCGGACTGGAACCTTCTCGGAACTCGGGAACCTTCTTTTCGAACTCAGGAACTTTCTGGTCGTATTGGGAGCCATCACGGAACTTTGAACCTAACCCTTTATTTAGTCTACGGGGGTATCCTGTTCTCATTCGTTAACCATAGCTGGGGTAGCAAGTTCGTGATGGCTCCCAATAAGACAAGAAGTTCCCGAGTTCGAAAAGAGGTTCCGAGTCCGAGTCCGAGTCGACAGAATACCTGAGAAGATCGGAGGGCATATGACCCGAAACGTTGTACAAGTAACAATGAAGATGAAACATAGTCCGAATAACGCAGATAATACTATCTTCAAGCCTCATCTCAAACATTCGAGAAATATTTGTTATCAAAATTCAATGTTTGTTTCATTATAATGTTTATTAGAAAGACTTTATAAGATGGCCTAGTAATAAAAAAAATAGGGTATAGCTTGAATATAGAGTTATAAAAAATTTATTCCCCTTGAGTGGAACTCTTCACTGACGTCACTCTGAAGATAGAAAACTAGGCCTCACCTCGTTTCCTCAACTTTGGTCGACACGATGTATCATGTACAGCTCGTGTCACATGAATATCCCTTTTTTGTTCGTAATGCTTGCCTCGTCTTAATATATTACATCTCTCTCTACTCTTCTCTTAAAAATATAAAATCATTTGTATTGTTTAATAACAGGAAATCCAAATAAGAGACTGACTGATAGATTTTTAAGGCATATCAACTATATCGGGTTATTTTATTTTATCATAAAAACAAATACAGTAATGAAATCAAAAACAACAGTTGATATTGGTGTGTCTATGTACAATGCACGTAGCTGTTGTTTTTGCACATTGTGTATGTGAAATACACAGACGGAGACATGCATCCATTTTCTAATAAAACACATTTATCTTTATTTACATATAATATACTTATTAGTCCGTAATGTTTGACCACCAGTTATATCTTTCTTGCATCAACTATTTCTCCCTCCAAGAATGACAAGAAACTTAAGTAAAGTTATCTTTTTTAATAATTGTATTTAGCTTTTTTTGATATTTTGATTTTAAATATTTTATTATAACTTCTATTACCTGTTTTATGAATTGTATTGATATTTTAATAATAATAATAATAATAATAATAATAATAAAAAAATAGAAGAAGAAGAAGAAGAAAGAAGAAGAAGAAGAGAAGAAGCAATTGTAGAATAGTAGGTATAGGAACTAATTGACGAAAAAAAAGAATAACAACAACAAGGTAATAAGAAGAAGAAAACACAACAAGAAACACAGGTAAAGAAGAAAAAGAAGAAGAAAACAACAGATAAAGAAGAAGAAAAAGAAGAACAACAACAGGTAAAGAAGAGAAGAAGAGAAGAAGGAGAGATGAAAGAAGAAGAAGAAGAAGAAGAAGAAGAAGAACAACAACACAAACAACAACAGGTAAAGAAGAAGAAAAAGAAGAAGAACAAACAGGTAAAGAAGAGGGAAGAAAAAGAAGAACAACAACAGGTAAATAAGAAGAAAAAGAAGAAGAACAACAACAGGTAAGAAGAAAGGAAGAAAAAGAAGAACAACAAAGGTAAGAAGAAGAGGAAGAAGAGGAAGAAGAAGAAGAAGAAGAAAGAAGAAGAAGAGGAGGAAGAAGAAGAACAACAACAACAGCAGGTAAGAAGACAAGAAGAAACACAACAGGTAAAGAAGAAGAACAGAACAAGAAGAAGAAAACAGCAGAAGAAGAAGAAGAAGAAGAAGAAGAAGAAGAGAAGAAGAAGAAGGAGAAGAAAAGAAGAAGAAGAAGATATGTGAGGCTGCATCAACGATGTAATGTAGAATGAAGTCTAATTATCTTATCACTTGCAAAATGTCTATCGAAATTTGAAGTTTTCAAGCGGGGAGGGGGGCATTTTTTTTCTTCAAAAAGGTGAGAAAGAGATTTGTAAAGAAGATTTTAATTGGTATNTTTTTTTTCTTATTTATTTTTTATTTATTTTTTTATTCTATTTGATTCTCCAACACTCCTGTCCTTATTGACAAAATGATTCCCTTTGGGGAAAATTACTTTTCGGTAATTTGTGAGGGAGTGCTTCCCGGTCTCCGGCCGCAAGCCGCTACCCGTTGACTACAAATAACAAACCCAGCTCGTCGTAATTCTTGTTTATTTATCGTAATTTGTCGTAAATCTTGTTTAGATTGAAGATGATATAATAGTTTTTGAATAGACTGAGATAGATAGTAGATAGAGTAGATAGATAAACAAAGAATATATCTAGAATAGATACGAACAAAGAGAATAGATAGATATTTCGACAAGTAATGTATTGGGGGGGGGGGGTCGCTTCTTTTTTTTTTTTTGTCGTAATTCTTGTTTAATTTATTAACTAAAAAACAAGACATTAACAAAAAATAAAAAAATCTTAGTATTAAAGTAAATAGATAAAATAATATGAAACAAATTTTGAGATAGATAGATAGATAAGATAGATGGATGGATAGTTTTTGAATAACTTGAGCTGGGTCGTTATGTTAATGTCCACACCTGGGCACAAACTCTAAGGCAGGAGAACCGGGACGCACTTTCCTCATATTTAAATAATAAAAAAAAAAACAAAATATTTTTTTTTTTTAATTTATTTATTTTTTTTTTATTTAACCCACCCCCACACCCCCCCCCTCCGTCCACCCCCGTACTTTTAATAATAAATAAAGAGAGAAAAAAAGGGGTTGCAGATGCTGTTTTTCCTTAATTATCAAGGGATAGATTACCCTTTCTTTAAAGGTTTCACTCTCATGCAAGGGGTCGTTACACGGCGTTAATAATTTTATACAAGAAACCAGTTGTCTATTTCTATCATGCAATTGGTATGTGTGGCCGATTAGACAATGGTTTTCTTGTAATAAATACGCGTAACTGGACCCCTGCATGAGAGGCAACTTTAAAGGAAGGGTAAATCTAATTCCCTTGTAATAAGGAAACAAAGCATCTGACCGCTTTATTAAAAAGTTAAGGTAAAAAAATTTATTATGAGGAAGTGGCGTTCCCGGTCTCCTGCCTCAGACAGAGTTCTGCCCGGTGACTATTAAAAAAATAATAACGACTCCAGCTCCAAGTTTTATCAAAAAAACTATCCATCCATTCTATCTTATCAAATCTATCTATCTCAATATTGTGTCATAATTTATTATATTACTTAAATACTAAAGAATTTTTTATTTTTTATAATGTCCTTGTTTTTTAGTTAAAAATAAAACAAGAATTACGACCAAAAAAGAAGCGACCCCCCCCCCCCAAATACATTTACTTGTCGAAATATCTATCTATCTCTATTGTTCGTATCTATCTAGATTATTTTTCTTTGTTTATCTATCTATCTATCTATCTATCTATCTCAGTCTATTCAAAACTATATATCACATCCATATCTAAACAGAATTACGACAAATTACGATAAATAACAAGAATTACGACGAGCTGGGTTTGTTATTTTGTTAGTCAACGGGTAGCGGTCTTTGAGGCGGGAGACCGGGAAGCACTCCCTCACAAATTAACCGAAAAAGTAATTTTCCCCAAAGGGAATCATTTTGTCATAAGACCAGGAGTGTGGAGATCAAAATAGAATTAAAATAAATAAATAATAAAATAAAAATAAGAAAAAAAAAAACTTCCATGGCCATCACCGGAAGAACCCTCCGTGCATATGCGAGGAAAAGGACCCACTTCGATCCTAACAATAATCTTTCGGCCATTCTAGTTTAGGCCTTAACTGTGTCTGATCGCTACTAGTTGCCAGGGAGATATTTCATAGCCACGTGCGGCTATACGGCGAATAAAGCTAAATCTTAAACCACCTTTTTGTCTCTGTTTCTTCCTTTTTCGTTCTTTGAATTCCTTTTTCTTTCTTCAGTGCAACCACCAAATATGATGGGGATTAAAAGCAAACCCTAAGAAAACGCACCGAGAATAAACGCATCCACCTTTTAAACCTTAAATTCAACAAAACCTCTTGTCACCCCATAGGACTTAACAAGGTCTCATTCATTTTACTACTTGAACTGGAAACAGCACTAAAATGTTTATAGACATACACTTTTATGTCGTACGTATAGCAATCCAGTTAAACAATCCTGAGAAATGGCTTATCTATCACGCTGACCACTCGCTTTGAATATCAGGCAGCTGAAAGCCTGTTAAAGCGTTTCCACTAGGACCGTCGTCTTGGGACAAGTGAAACGATGGACAGAGCCGGAATGGTCCTAATCAACATTGGAGGCCATTAACGGCATAACACAACTGTCATAATACATGGTTCCAGTTAAGTCGGTTAACGTTTAGATGCGCGCGAAATTCTCGTGAGATAACGAGCGCGGGAAAAAAAAGGGAGAAAGAACGAAAGAAAGGGAAGAAGAAAAAAAGAAAGAAATGCAAAAAAAAAAAAAATATAACAATAAAAAAAAGAACAATGAAAAACCCCAAGTTGAAAAAAGATCTAAACATGGTATTTCATGCTGATCGGTATCTTAACAATTTCGTCCTATCTCGCTCGGACACATGGAAAAACGGCATGTGTTTATTCGCACCAAATAGGAAGGAAAAATAATATAAAATGGGCTGTTGCGGAAATATTTACACTGGAAACCACTGCCTTGCTGATAACCACAGGATATAAGTAAATGAAAGTGTACATTTGGACATCGCTATGCACCCCTATCCCTCTCTCTCACTCTTTCTCTCTCTCCCCCCTCTCTCTTTTCTCTCTCTCTCTCTCTCTCTCTCCTTTCTCGTGATATGCTTAACTATATATAACAGTATTATCTATATAAAAACAGGGTAATGTTTCTTTTGTTTATTTGTAGTGTTTGTTATTTTGTTACTACGTTCGGCTGTCCTAAATTCTTGCTAGGATAAAAACGCAACACATGCAACACTCACGTACACACACACACCACACACACCACACACCACACGTACACACGCACGCCACAACACACACACACACACAACACACAAACGCTCACATGAACACACACACACACGCACACACACACACACACAGCACACATATATATATTATTATAATATATATATATATATATATAATATATATGGTTTGGTTTAGTTTATTTGTTTAAGGCATATCAACAAATTATGGGTTATTTTAATGCCGAAAAATGATTCATTTATAAATATTTATTCACTACTTCCAATAGAATGGAGTCTTAACACACACCAACACACACACACACACACACACATATATATATATAATATACATATATAAGGGCAGCGTGGGCTAGTATGGAAAATGGACTCGTCGATTAGGGTTCAATTCCTAGACGAAGCTGTTGGCATTCACATAGCGATAATATCTCTTGGTAGAGGTATGAATCCATATATCTTCTTCAGGTAGTAGGGAAGACTGGGCCCTTCAGCCTTGGGTAGGTAACCAGTCTAGGAGAGGGATAACTCTGAATTCAAAATTACTGAAGGTCGGTCGTTGATTGGGTTTGTGGCAACTCTTGATGCACCAATTCTTTCCTTTCGACTATGCCAAAAAGGTGAAGATCCAACACAAGCTTTTCCACCACTATAAACAAATCAACTGTGTGGGTGTTCATTGTATGAACACTCATACATCGATCGACGGGAGAGTCCATCATATATATATATATATTATATATATATATATATATATATATTAATTTGTTGAGTTTTTAAAAAAATAAATGCTTATATATAGACAGCTAACCCAGGTTGTCTTGCTAAGTCGCAATAATCAGGCTGTCAAATTAGATCTTATGGTGTTTATTGAAGATCTTTTTCTTAATGTTATATCTGAATATATATCATACTGAACATTATCAAATATGATATTGGACGTATAAATTCAATAAAAGAATGGATTTTCAATAAATGAACACCACCATCCACCTTAAAATTATGAAAAAAATTTAAAAAACTTTACCATATATATAAAATGTTTTTTTAAAAAATACATACATCCTTTAACATACGGAATTTTTTTTTTTTTTAATTTCAAAGAAAAATTTCTATTTTTAATGATAAAGTGGAGGGTAACTCGTTAGGCATTTTATAAAAAAATGCAATTTTTTGAAAAAAATTGAACCTTTTAAAATCCGAAAGCGTAATAGCGTCCACAAAAAGCAACCGACGTTATTTGGCGGTCCAGAGTATAACATTAAGAAAGGATACTTCAAATATAAACACATAAGAATCTAATTGACAGCCCTGATGATTGCGACTTAGCAAGACAACCTGGGTAGCTGTCTATAATAAGCATAAACCTAACAAATTAAATAAATATTAGCTCTCACAATTTTGTGATTGAGCACTGTATTTTCCTTGTTTCATCACAAAAAAAATTGTTTTTAATATATATATATATATCCTGCTCGTGCGGAGGGGTTGGTAAATATATATATTTTTACATACTGCTATATGATATAAAGTATTTTTTATCAAATACGATTAATAGCCCAAAACCTCTGGTGACCCATAGTTAGCCACCTAACAAGTCCAACCACTCAAGTTAGAGTGGAATTGGCAGCAAATAAGTCAAGGAAGGAGTACTCCACGATCCCAGAACTCCAGAAGTGGAACCTCACCACTGGAATCGCAGTTTTATGTCATAACAATACACAGACTGTGGGAGAACCACATTAACAATTTTCGCTAGTGGTCTAGCGTCACAAGAATGAAGAGAATTATTACCAAAAATGAAATATTATTCTTCCAAGCGAGGGTGATCTATTTATGTTTTAGCATTATAAATTTATCGGTTAGTTTATTCGTTCTTAGTGTTTAATATAAAATTAATATATATATATATATATATAATATATATATATGGTAATAAATTCGACGGTATGTAATATAAAAATATGAAAAATTAATATATTCCAAGGATTAAACTTTTTATATATATGACATATATTAATGGTTTATTTTGATATTTACACAGATGACCGACACACAAGACATGAGATGAGAGAAAGCACACATATGCGTAATGCACACACACACACCACACACATAACACATATATATATATATATAATAATATATATATATATATTTATATATTATATATGATATTCTTGAAAATTATGGGCCTACATTTGTTTGATGAGGTAAAATTTGTTTGAATTCACGCTATCATATCATCATCAGCAGCACAGCAAGTAGCAGCAGCATAATCATATCTGTCTGTCTGTCTGTCGGTCCCTCCCTCCTCTCTCTCTCTCTCTCTCTTTAGCTCTCACTCTTTCATTCACCTACAGACACACACGCACACACACATAGTCATGCGCGCACAAACAAAGACACACTCACACACATATACAAGATCTGTCAAAAAAAAGTATCGAGATTTTTTGTCCTTTTGTACAGACCTATTCCTGAAGAAAAAATAATGTTCCATTCATTCATTTTTTCAGAATACAAGGTATTCAAAAAAAGTACCCAGTTTAACGCTGCATTTACCAAGATAGAAATGAAAAACAAATGGAAACATTATTTGTTTGGAATACAAACTCTGTGAAAATACCAAAAATATCTCGATACTTTTTTGACCAAACCTTATATATATATATATATATATATAATATATATATGATATATGAAAAATATATGGAAATTAATCCGACAGTATTAAATTTAAACATTTGAAAAAACATTGATGGTTTGTTATCGTAATTGCTGACAGTACTGTTTCGACCAAAATCGATAATGTTGGTCTTCATCAAGAGCGACATAGACGGGAAGAAAAGATGTCCGTTAAAAAAAGACTGTTTACAGAAAACGAACGCTGAGTTCAACCGCTGAAATTTTGAAAAATGCATGTTCTGTTTTAAAAATAAAATAAATTTTGTTTTTTAATTTTTAAAATCAGAAGCAATTATAGTTTATAGTAAAACTCAAAAGAGGTTGTTGTAAAAATTATATAAAAAATGTAAGTGGGTATCAAAATAGTATTTCAGCAGTTAAAAATATACAAGTCCACAGTGTAAGTCTATGTCGCCTTTGATGAAGACCAACTATCGATTTGGTCGAAACCAATCTGTCAGCAATTCCTAAACAAACATCATGTTTTTTCAAAATGTTAAATTTCATATATATATATATATATATATATATATATATATATATAATATATATATATGGAAAAGATGACTTACGGTGAATATGGCCACGGTAGTTGATGTGAAGTTCTAAAGACAAGGCAGTGATATAACAAATAAAAAGTGCTCAATACGTTAGTAGAGAAATTTTATTTTAATATAGGTCCAAGTGATAACCACTCGAGTTTCACCATTGTTAAGGATCTTCAGGGTTAACTCCACGTGTAAATCATGATGGTTGATTGTAGACAATTATATGTATCTACATATAATTGTCTACAGTGGAGTTACCCTGAAGATCTCAACACTGCTGAAACTCGAGTAGGCTATCACTTGTACCTATATATATATATATATAATATATATATTATATAATATATATGAAATATGAAAAAAAAGGGAAAGTTAATTTCTTTTTCTTTTTAATTTAATTCCCGTTGTTATATGATTAAAAATGCACTCACACCACACACACACACACACACACACACACCACATATATATATATATATATATATATATATTTCTGTACACACTAACAATAATAGATCCGCTCTACTTAGGTATAGAAACTTTATATTTGTTATAAACGCTGACTTATCAGAGTAATAATGATACACCAAATATTGAGACCCAACCTATTTTTAGCGGTAAGTCAATCTCCTTTACACACACACATACCTCTCTCTCACACACAACACACACACACACACACACACATCATATATATATATATATATATATATATGTATAATATATAATATATAATAAATATATAAGGTATTAATATATATATTTATTTGATGGCAATAGAATAGTCACAACCTTAGGTTTCATACATGCAAAACGCATGCATTCATCAGGTGACGTTGATCCGAATACAAGGAAAATTCAAAAATCGAAAGAATTCAAAAGGTTTTTATCGAGCCTAAGAGGTGTTCATGATTGGGATGAAGTGATATGCGTATGTATTTAGTATATTAGGAGATGCGTATGTGTGTTTATGGACAGTTGCAACGGATGTGTAGACAAAACCGGTGGGTTCCCACAACACATTCACATTGTATTTACTAGTGTGCAACAACTGAAAATACTGAACTGTGAGCATTTGTATTTGCATGCATATGTGCGTGTGGTGTGTTTGTTTGGACGGATGTTGACTGTGAAAAATAAATAGATATGTAATACCTTTATATAATTTATTTATTTAGCTCTATCCTTTAATATCGAGCACTCTCCTAATACTACTGCATTTGGGGCACCATTCCAGTAACAGCTGAAGCGGTGACTATCCGACTATATATATATATATATATATATATAGTATATATATATATATATATATACGTGTATTTAAAAGAGAAAGAAGAGTACTTGATTAGAATTCCAAGACTAACTGTTCGTGCCAAGCGTGAAATTAAGAGTTACAGGGGCAATAATACTACGACGATTACTCAAAGAATGGAAGAATTTTCGAAATGAGTCGCCTAAAGAAAAGAAAAAGGTAAAGTAAATGATGTTACTACTGTTCGATGAAACATTTCTTACAAATGTATCCATCGATCTGCGAAAGGTTTTGTCAATGTCGGTTAAATGAACCACAAGGGAAATATAACAAGGTCGCTTATTGACAATTGAAACTATGTACGCAAGGAAGCGTATATTTAAATGGGATTTTCAACCTCAAAATCAGAATGTAGCGCGGATTTTCAATTATACTATATCCTCAGGATAACAAATAAGAACGTTACCTAACGTTGTGGAACAGGAAAAAAAATACACGTGAGATAATATCGCACAGACACATATACCTTTACAAACACACACAAGCTCTCTCTCTCTCCTCCCTCTCTCTCTCTTTCTCACACACACACAACACACACACACACACACATATATATATATATATATGTGTGTTGTGTGTGTTGTTTGTCATGAAGTCCACGTAAGCTTCTTTGTTGGTGATATCTGGTGAGCGTTGTTCTCAGTGTGATATATTATATTTGTATATAATGTCTTTTTATATATACTTATAATATTCATTTTATATATATATATATATATATAATATATATATATATATATAATATAATATTTATTTTATATAGTATAAAGACATAAACACACACGAGACACACACAGACTCCACACATATATATTTCCATGTAACTCTCTGTCTCTTCTCTGTATCTCTTCTCTCCTCACTTCTCTCTCTCTCTCTCACATCAACAACACACACACACACACATAATATATAACTATACTATATATATTGTGGTGTGTGTGTGTGTGTGTGTGTGTGTTGTCGTTGTACAAAGCTATGTCTTTTTGTTATATCCGGAGAGTCTAGTTCTCAGTATGAATATATTATATTTGGTACATGTGTATATTTATATAAACCTATAGTAATTTACTTTATATATAAAAAGACACACACACACACACACACACAATACACACACACGAAACGCACGCGCGCACACACACAACACCCACACCTATATAATATCTATTATTATATATATATATGTGTGTGTGTGTGTGAATTTGCGTATAGAAACGTGACAATGAATTTTGAAAATACAATTTATATTCATGAAGTAAAACTATTCTCAAGAAATTGTATTCAAACACAGCGAAATATGCAATATATTTAACATGTTTCTATTCCACCCTGAGCCGGAGTGGTAGTACATGTTAGGGTACCTCTAGTTAATAGATAAAAAAAGTGAGTATTAAAAATGTATTAAAAAATGAGTTTGAAAAATTGAATACCCAACAAGAATGGATAAAAAATGTCTTCGGCATAAAAAAAACGATATGGTCATGGCGATTGCCAGCCTAGATATATGTCTCTTGAATATTCAGAAGGAAGAAGACGCACAGACAAATTCCTTGTAACCTCACGTACCGGAGAGGAAGAAGAAAAATACAGTGATTTTTTTTTTTTAGGCATACCAACCTCGGTGGGTCATTAAGTCGACCAGAGTTTTTGAAATAAATTGATTCTTAACAATAACTCAATTATTTAAATATAAATATATGTTTTCTATTCACCCATAGATAAGACCCTAACAGGTACTACACTCCGGTCAGTGGACCAGGGAGCAATGGTGATAAAGGGGTATTCCACATTCCCCGGACATCCAGAACTGGAACCTCACCATTAGACTGAGTTTTACGTCATTCCATGACATGAAGACCCTACACCACCTTCTAGCACCATAAAACAAAAGGTATAGCCGTAAGAAAAGTAATAGGTGCTAGGCCTTGACATGACTAAGCCGATTGATCGGAGAGGGCCGTCGCTAACCTCCAGTCTGCCCTACTATTTAACCCAAGGAGGGGTATAGTTACGATTCTACCTTTTCGAAGGGTATTAGCACTATGTAAAATACTAAAAACCTCGACCAGGTCATTAAATCTTTGTAGAAAACTAAGCTACTACTTGACTAATACCCTTGTGTAGTCCGTATTATTTTTGTGTTTTCATTGGACAAGTCCAATTTATTGTAGTAGGAAATATCTCCCTTACAACAGAAAGAAGTAAAAGATGAAAATAACAGGAAAATGAAAGAATTTAGAAGAAAGAAAAAAGTGAATGTATAATAAAAAAAAGGAAAACGAAGAAAAAATCTTGAGTATTTTAAAGTGAAAGAGAAATAGTAAAATAAAGTTGGCAGAGTGGCCTATTGTTAGTATCAGCTTGACAATGAGGGAGTCTATCCCATTTTTTCTAGAGCTAGACACAGGGATATTGATTTGCACCTGAGGTGGGGGACCACACCTACCATCAGCTCTCACTTTACTGCACAATCCAAGCTGCACTAAGTCAAGTGCTGAGTAGCAGGGCTGTATTGAACCTGGAACCTGATGGTTTCAAGCCAGATGCCTACTGACCAAGCTAAATCGTATCGCCGTGTGTCCATTTCCATCTATCGTAACCATGACACCAGGCACTCCCACTAATTTTATAAAAAAGAGGCCAAGAGATTTTAAGATGTTCAAGTTTTATCGTTATTTTTCGAAAAAAAAAACAAACTTTTTTTCCTTTGGGGAATTCCTATTCTTCTTCTTCTTTCTTCTCTTTCTTCTTCTTCTCTTCTTCTTTCTTCTTCTTTCACTTCATAATTCTAACCTTCTTTCATTCTTCTTCTTCTTCTTCTTCTCTCTTCTTTCACTTCATAATTCTAAGCTTCTTTCCTTTCTTCTCTTTCTTCTTCTTCTTCTTCTCTTCCTTCTTCTTCTTCTTTTCTTCTTCTCTTCTTCTTTTTCCTTCATAATTCTAATTCTTTCCCTTTCTTCTTCTTCTTCTTCCCTTTTCTTCTTTCCCTCCTCTGCTCTCTCCTTCTTCCCCTCTTTCTCCTCTCCTCTCTCTCTTCTTTTTTCTCTCCTCTTCTCTTCTTTTTCCCCTTTTCCTCTCCTTCCTTCCTTTCTTTTCTTCTTCTTTTCTTCTTCTTTCACTTCATAATTCACTAACTTCTTTCCTTTTCTTCTTTCTTCTTCTTTTTTTCTTTTTCTTCTTCTTTCTTCTTCCTTCTTCTTCTTACTTCTTCTTCTACTTCTTCTTTAACTTCACATAATTTCTAAAATTTTCCTTCTTCTTCTTCTTCTTCTTTCTTCTTCTTCTTCTTCTTTTCTTCTTCTTCTTTCTTTTTCACTTCATAATTATAATCTTCTTTCCTTTCTTCTTCTTTCTTCTTCTTTCTTCTTCTTTTTTAACTTCATAATTCTAAAATCTTTCCTTTCTTCTCTTCTTCTTCTTTTCTTCTTCTTCTTCTTCTCTTCTTCTTTCACTTCATAATTCTAACTTCTTTCCTTTACTTTTCTCTCTTCTTCTTCTTTTACTTTCCTTCTCTTCTCTTCTTCTTTACTTCAATAATTCCTAATCTTTCCTTCTTCTTCTTCTTCTTCTTCTTCTTCTTCTTCTTCTTTTTCACTTCAATAAATTATCATTTCTTCTTTCTTCTTCTTCTTCTTCTTCCTTCTTCTTTTTTAACTTTCATATAATTCCTAATCTTTCGCTTATTCTTCTTGCTTCTTCTGTCTTCTTCTTCTTCTTTCTTCTTCTTCTCTTTCCTCTTCTTCTTTTCTTCTTCTGTTCTTTCTTCTTTCACTTCAAATAATTCTAATTCTTTCCTTTCTTCTTCTTCCTTCTTCTTCTCTTCTTCTTCCTTTCTTCTTCTCCCCCTCCTTCCCCCTCTCTTTTCTTCTTCCTATTCTTTTGTTTTTATATTCAAAAGACTTGCGTATGAAGACTCCGAAAAGGGAGTAAAAACTTCACAGTATTAAGAATTAAAATGATCTCTGATCAATTCTTTGTTCCTTATGTTGACATAGTTTCCTTTCACTGCTCTTTCGAAACAATGAGACACAACTTCCGGAAACACTGGTGCTTTATGGAACTTTCTGAATTCCAAGTTTCAAGGACAAGCAATTTTGGAGCTATTGAAAGCAAAAGCACAGGGAACAAATGTAAATGGCAAAAATGTTCCGCTGGTCCAAGAAAGGTTTACGATTATTCACTTGGGAAATAAAAACATAAATACAAAGTTTATTCATAATTTGCTTCAAAACAATTTACGAAAAGAATGATTTTTTTTTTATTTCTGCATTCTTTGTTTAAAATATTTCCTTAAGATGTCTTTTTCTTGAAAAAGCAGATTTTAACACCATTGATTATACTGCTTGTTATTGGAGTTGTTAAAAGCTTCTTTGTTCGCGAACGAAGGTTTTTGGATTATCATGAAGATATATACGCGATTATTAGATTAAAAAGCCGGTTACTAATACTGTAGATAATGCTGTGTGGTATCATATGTATGTATGTATGTATGTAATTATAGGGTTGATTGACGAAATTTTCATTATATGTATATACGCAATTCCATTTTTAATGGTTAATAGCAGTGAATTATATATATATATATATATATATCTTATTATAATGGAGATTGTGGTTTGTCTGTTTGTTAACCGAAACTATTTATACTATACAAAGTCAGAATTCTCTTATTTATTTACGACACATTTCTCATGATTTTTTTTTATTAAACTCAATTATATAAAATTTTACATCATGCTGTTCTGAATTATTAACTACTATTGGATAACATGCTTAATATCTAAATATTGTAATATATATAAAACGAAATAGCAGGTTTATCAGTGTGAGGAAGTGCTAATTTGCATAGTTGATTTAAAAAAATGATTTTATGAAAATATGCTTGGTATTATTGATTTCTAATTGTTTGGTTTTATCTTAATGAATATGAGAAAAATCTCGTTCAATAAATCTAAAAGAAATCTATTAACAAAAGAAATAACTGTAATTCTATTCTTTTCTTCCTATTTTAACTAAATAGTTAAATTTACATGAAAACGGGAAAGTAGGGAGTGGAAAGAGTAAGTTTCAGTTGTTCTATTTTCCGATTACCCCCTCTGTTCAAATTTTTTATCTGAAATTCTTAATAGTATCATTAGCCTTTCTGATTTAATCTAATATTTTATTATTACAAAAACTTAAATACTTGCACCCGGAGGGTGCATATATTGCTAGTATTTAATAATAATAATAATAATATCTACAATGTAAACAACTAGCACAACAAGAAATACAAAACTAGACACAACTGGGTTGGGAGGTGATACCACTGGAGTTATGCAAAAAATTAAATTTTGAACCCATACAACAAAATGGTATCAATGCATAAACCAGAATCTGTTCTTGACAACGAAACGCATAAATTCTCTGGACTTTGAAATAAAAACGGATCCCTTATCCCAGCAAGAAGACCAGACTAGTGTTGATGAATAAAAAAAGAAAGAACTTGTCAACTGGTGGATTTTGCAGTTCCAGCAGATCACAGGGTAAAGCTAAAGGAAATGAAAAAATGGACAAATTCTGGACTTCCAGAAAACTGAAAAGTTGATGGAATATGAAAGTAAAGTGATACCAATTGTATGGTGCACTTGGAACAGTCCCAAAAGGATTGGAAAAGGGTTTGGAAGTTTGGAAATCAAGGAAGGATTAAAATTCAGAACCTGCACTGCTGCAATCTGCCAGAATACTCAGAAGAGTCCTGAGACCTGAGGAGACTTGCTGTCACTCAGACTCCAGTGAAAACCATCAGCTAACACTGTGTGGGAAAACTCAAAAGGAGTAATAATAATAATAATCAGATTAAATATTATGAATTTAATATCCCGAACGCAAGTTCATGCGTACTGCCAATCGTACTATCTCCAATCTTTTTATTATATTATGTATATATTTATATAATATTGGAAGTATATATATATATCATATATAAGTAATATATATATATAAACTATATACGTGTGTTGTATAATGCACTATTTGTATTTAAGTAATAAGTGTATATGATGCTGATACATGTCTACATTATCTTTTCTTATACCCTATCTCTTTTTCTTTCTCACAAACTCACTCTCTCTTTCTTCTCCCTCTCTCTCTCTCTCTCTCTCTCTATATATAATATAATATATATAGTATATATATATATATATATAATATATATATATATCATTATATATATAATATATAAATATTATATATATTTTGCATAAAATTAAGTTAGATTTTCCTTCGGAAAAATAGTTTAGATATATGTATATATAGTGTCTCTGTATGTGTTTTGTGTGTTTGTGTATGCCTGTGTGTGGTGTGTGTGAGTGAGTATGTGTTTATATAACGCCATGTGCTGGGATATGTTCAATTGGTATAAATAGATTTTTTTTTTTTGCAGAAATTTTAAAAATATAATAATTTAATTACACATATGCTCTATTTGTGTGCAAAAACGTTATATATATAATTAAATAAATATATATATAATTTATATATATATATATATATATAATATATATATATATATATATATTATACTTATATTATATATAATATATGTATGTGTGTGATTTTTCATCTTACTACGTAAAGGGGTCATCAAGAACCGTTTTAGCATGTGCACGTATCAAACAAGGCCCGTGACGACAAGCTACGGAGACATACCGGAAGAATCCTTTCCAGAGTGCATGCAAAGCGTGAAAGAGAGTCGAGAAAGTGCATAATATATGCATTGACTCCAGGGATTAACGTTTGAAGGGGATAACATACATATTTGTAGTTTGGTACACACAACAAACCAACACACACACACACACACACACACCACACTCACCATATATATATATATATGTGTGTGTGTGTGTGTGTGTTTTGTGTTTGTATTAATATATATATATATATATATAAATTGATTGATTGATTGATTGCCACTTTTTAAGGGTATAGCAATTTCTACAAAGGTGACTTGCCGAATTGGAGTATGCAAATGACTTTATATATATATATATATATATATATATTATAATATATATAATATATATATGAAAAATACTGGAAAATTTATCCGACAGTATGAAATTTAGACATTTTTGAAAAAAACAATGAGTTTATAATTGCTGAACAGAAAATCTGTTTCGACCGTGTTAATAGATCCAGTCATCATGCAAGAGGCAATATATGACAGGGTCTTCTAACGTTTGGTTTTTTCAAAATGTTAATTTCATAATATATATATTATATATATATATTAGTGTGTGTTGTGTGTGTGTGGTGTTTGTGTTTGTATCCAACTACAAACTATATGTTATCCCTTCAAAGTAATCCCCCTGGAGTCAATGCATATATATGCCTTTCTCGTACTTCTCTTTCACGCTTGCATGCACTCCTGGAAGGATTCTTCGGGATTTCTCCGTAGCTCTGTCCCCGTCACAGCCGTTTAATGTCGTGCCAGCATGCTAAAAACGGTTCCCTTGATGACCCCTTTGTTTCAGGAGATGAAAAAGATCCCATGGAGCCAGGGTCGGGCGAGTATGGAGGTTGGCTCCAGCAACAGTGATGTTCTTCTGGTCAGGAACCTTCGGTACACGGCAGGTGCGCAGAGGCATGTCCAGATGACCCCAGCAAATAATGAACCTTATTATATCCTGTCGCGAAACCTTCTCTGCTTTGCCAATGTTTATGACACGTCAACCTGCGTGCAAACAGCCAACAACATTAGAAGCGACCCAGCTACAATTCAACAACCCACGTGTATCCAACTGTTTGCGTGAGTTAAACTGAGATTAAATGAAATCAAAAAAAATAAAGAAAGAAAGAAAGAAAAGAAAAAAGAAAGAAAAAATACAAAGAAAAAGAAAGAGACAAGTAAGGAATAATAATAATAATAATAATAATAATAATAATAATAATAATAATAATAATAAAACTACTTAGATAATCTACTAAAAGTTGTTAGTTGGTCGGTTGATCAGGTGGCTCGATTTTACGGTATGTCAACCCTTGTTAGGTTATTTTATGCCCAAGACATTTTATTTTATTCCTTTATTCATTCAGCAAGTGTGAAAAATATAAATAATAATAATAATAATAATAATAATAATAATAATAATAATAATAATATGGGACTTTGAAATAAAAACGGATCACCTTATCCCAGCAAGAAGACCAGACCTAGTGTTGATGAATAAAAAAGAAAGAACTTGTCAACTGGTAGATTTTGCAGTTCCAGCAGATCCCAGGGTAAAGCTAAAGGAAAATGAAAAAAATGAAATGTCTGGACCTTGCCAGAGAACTGAAAAAGTTATGGAATATGAAAGTGAAAGTGATACCAATTGTGTTGGTGCACTTGGAACAGTCCAAAAGGATTGGAAAAAGGTTTGGAAAGTTTGGAATCAAAGGAGGATTTAAAACCATTCAGAACACTGCACTGCTGCAATCTGCCAGAATACCAGAAGAGTCCTGGAGACCTGAGGAGACTTGCTGTCACTCAGACTCCAGTGAAATACCATCAGCTAACACTGGTGTGAAAACTCAAAAGGAGTGAATAATAATAATAATAATAATTGGTGGATTTTGCAGTTCCAGCAGATCACAGTGTGAAGCTAAAGGAAAATGAAAAAAATGGACAAATGTCTGGAACTTGCCAGAGAACTGAAAAAGTTATGGAATATGAAAGAGAAAGTGATACCAATTGTAGTTGGTTCACTTGGAACGGTCCCAAAAGGATTGGAAAGTTTGGAAATCAGAGGAAGGATTAAAACCATTCAGAACACTGCACTGATGCAATCTGCCAGAATACTCAGAAGAGTCCTGGAGACCGGAGGAGACACACACACACACACACATATTATATATATATATATATATATATATATATATATAATATATATATATATATCAAAGGAATGGTGCAACAGTGTGCAATAGGTTCTCCGAACAGCACTCCGTATGTTTTGAATTCTCCAAGACCGGAATTATTAAAAATAATAGAAAAAGACCACAGATAACTGAAAAATCATCTCAACTGTAAAACATGATGGACAATAAGAGAAATACAACGTTACATCTTTACACTCTTTTGATAGACTTCCTCACTGTCTGGCTGATAGTAACTTTAGGTCACCATCGACAAGTCCTAAGCAAACATAAAGAGTTCCATTTATTCTTCATTTCTATCTTGGTAAATGCAACTTTAAGCTTGCTACATTTTTGACACACCTTGTATTCTGAAAAAAAATAAAGAATGGAACGTTATTTTTTCAGAATACAAGGTGTGTCAAATGTACAAAAAATCTCGATACATTTCTTTTCGGCACACCTTCTATTAGACTAAGCCAATTTTTTGTGACATCCTGTATATTGAAAAAAAAAAAAAGTTCAATTCATTCTTCATTTCTATCTCGGTAAATGCAACTTTAAGCTTGCTACCTTTTTGACACACCTTGCATTCTGAAAAAAAAAGAAGTGAACGTTATTTTTTCAGAATACAAGGTGTGTCAAATGTACAAAAAATCTCGATACCTTTCTTTTCGGCACACCTTCTATTAGACTAATCCAATTTTTTGTGACATCCTGTATATTGAAAAAAAAAAGTTCAATTCATTCTTCATTTCCATCTTGGTAAATGCAACTTTAAGCTTGCTACCTTTTTGACACACCTTATATTCTGAAAAAAAAATCACGAATGGAACGTTATTTTTTTTCAGAATACAAGGTGTGTCAAAAAGTACAGAAAATCTCGATATCTTTCTTTTCGGCACACCTTCTATTAGATTAAGCCAATTTTTGTGACATCCTGTATATTGAAAGAAAAAACAAGATTGCGGAAAATTTTTCACTCCCCCTCTGTTGTGGGGTTTTAAGGGGTCAAATAAGAACAAAATGACGGGTAACAAATGTAGGAAAATGTATTAACAAAAGAGTAGATAATTACAGTACAGAGAAGTGGGAAATACGTCGACAATAGAGTTATGAGCTGACTCGCATTAGCTTACTCTCCAAGCCATAATTGTCCCTGTTACTTATAGTAACAGTCGGCGCATTCCATTGGTCTATAGGGTATATCACCTATAACACCCTCGTATATAGAGATGTTTCCACAATTCTCTCCTTTTTACAATTTCTGAAGTTCTTCGAACAATTTCTGAAGTTCTTCGAACAATTAAAAGCTTCCTAGAACTATTATTTTTTTTTTCTTGTTTTTTACGTTTTCCTTTGCGCTTTTTTTCTTTTTTTTTTCTTAAGTCCATTTCTCATTTTCTTAGTCTTTTCGACGGTCAACGTATGGGACTTATCTCTGTATGGACATTTCAATGTCGCACAATAAATCAGTGACATGAAAGTAACCAAATTTCCACAAGGAAATTACATGCCGACATCTTGGTTGTCTGATACACACATTTGTAGCCGTTGATTCATGTAAATATGTTTTTCTTCTGAAAAGAAAAAGATGCAAAAAAAAGATGACAACCTTTCCACACGTACATGTATCCTGCATAATAGCCCTTGGGCCGGTAGGAATCCATCTCTTCATTCCATCCACTCGCATACCGCTGTAAAAATAGGGCACGCATAGCTCTCTAAGTTTAGTATTAAATACATACATCAAACGAGGTATGACAGACGTTTTCGTTCCGGAACCTAGCCCGTGAGACCTGGTGTTGCATAGCGCGTCGTCACTGTACTAAATTGCAATAGTTTTATCTTCGTTGTAAGGGATGACAATAACACCAAAGTTATCCTCCAGAAGTTTATTGAAATAAATTCAAGCTTCTTAACTTCGAGAGAGAGGGTCAGTTTAATTAATATATTCAGTCTTTAGACTTTCGGTCCTTTGATTAAATTTCTGGGCGACAAGCTTTTTCAGTTGGTAAATATTAACGCTAGCTTTTCCGACACCAACTACACGAGGTCCCGCTCGGCCGACTACTGCCCCGATCACCTCACTCTCTCTCCGCGTGACTGCCTCCGGGACTAACTGACGACTGACCTGTCTCGGGCCCTCGGTTCTTTTATATTCATAGCTACTCCCACGTATTTTTATCTCTTGATCTGATAACGGGCAGGTGTTATACTTCTTTGTTTAATAAAACCGGGAATTCATATTTCCCTTTGTACAATATATAACACTAGTTTCTCATCAGGCAAGTAGTACAACTAAAAACAACCCAACGTAATATTACGTTGATGGTAACCAACCATTTTCCCTTTATATATACTAGCAAATATATGCACCCTCCGGGTGCAAGTATTTAAGTTTTAATGTAATAAAATATTAGATTAAATCAGAAAGGCTAATGATACTAATTAAGAATTCAGATAAAAAGATTTGAAACGGAGGGGGTATAATCGGAAAATAGAACAACTGAAACTTACTCTTTCATCACTTCCGTTTTTCAATGCTAAATTTTCCTAATTTAACTATTTAGTTAAAATAGGAAGTAAAGAATAGAATTACAGTTATTTCTTCTTGTTAATGAATTTCTTTTAGGATTTATTGAAGAGATTTTTACTCATATTCATTAAGATAAAACCAAACAATTAGAAATCAATAATACCAAGCACATTTTTATCAAAATCAGTTTTTTTAATATCAATATGCAAATTAGCTTTACGTTTACACTGAAAACTGGTATTTTGTTGTATATATAAATACAATTGCATGTTATTAGTATTAAGGTAAGGCCAACAGTATTAATAATGTCAAACAGTTTTATTATTAATTGAGTTTTAAATAGAATCATGGATAATGTGTCGTTAATAACTAAGGAAATTGTGACTTGAGTAGTAATATAGTTTCGGTTACAAACAGAAAAACACACAATCTCCATTATAATAAGATTTAACCATTTATATATATTTACCAACCCTTATACACGAGCAGGGTGTGACACAAGGTCAATTTATTAAGCAGAGTTCAACAGGTTTCCTTTTGCTATACCGGTTGCCTAACCAAGTTTAAAGAGCATAGTCTGCCCTACTATTTATCCATAGATGGAGGGAGAGTATGATTCATACCTTTCCCAAGGGTATTAGCGCTAAGTTAAATGCAATTACCACATCCAGGATTTGAACTCGGGGTGACGAGTCCATTTCTCATGACTTTAACCATTACACCACGAACTTCCCATTTTTCCTATATATATTTACCAACACCTCCGCACGAGCAGGATGCGACACAAGGTCAATTTATTAAGCGGAGTTCAACAGGTTTGAATTCAGAGTTTTTCCTTCTGTGAGACCGGTTGCCTAACCAAGGTTAAAGAGCCCAGTCTGCCCTGCTATTTATCCATAGCTGGAGGGAGTGTAAGATTCATACCTTTCCCGAGGGTATTAGCGCTAAGTGAAAATGCAATTTCCACGTCCAGGATTTGAACTCGTGGCGACGAGTCCATTTCCCATGACATTAACCATTACACCACGCACTTCCTATTTTACTTATAGATGACCATACAAGTAAGCTTCTCTGTCTTATGAATATGGAAATCGATGGATATACACCTTCTGGGGGTAAGTATTTAAGTCTTAATGTCATGAAATATATCAAATTAGAAAGACTAACGAAATTAAATAAGAATGCATATAAAAAGATGCATTTATTTTAATTATATTTTAGTTGGTTTCTATATATAGTCATTAATTCATAGGATTGATTTTAATATGTTAGAGAATGAAACAATAATATTAGAGATTAATAATACTAGGTAATTATTATTAAATCCGGTTTAGTTAAAATAAGTATATCATATATCATTGAAACTTTTATTTCTTCGCGATATATTTTTTCTCTTCAGTAAAAAGAGCATGTCTTTCTTTCCTAGAAAACGCTAAGTGGTACCTGCTCAAAATGTGACCCGTGCTACTTATGAACTTCTTAGTTATTTGAAGGCGTTTTTCTCGAAAAAAATGATGAAAGCGATATTTTACCTTCCAATTTTTTCTCGAGAAGTAAATATACATGTTTTAACCGCCCCCTTTTAAAATATGTTTACTATTTTGAAGGCGTTAAAATCAACAAGTTAATGCGATAAGAAAGCAATATTTTATAACCACCCCCAGGTATTTTTTCGATATGTAAATGTAAATATCTTAACCAAATTTAAAGTATCTTTTTTTCGGTAATTTCATTTTATTTTAATTTTAAAACGCATTCAAACAGCTAAGGAGTTCATAACTAGCACGGGTCGCATTGTAAGCAGGCACCGCTTAGCGTTTTTAGGGTAGGAGTTCAAGACACATTAATCCGCTATTTACCAAAAGATCATTTCTCTAAAATGTTAAATTATTTGGTGGGTAATTCAGAAAGGTAGGAAATAGTTACTATAAAGTATATACATATTTACCCAGACCCTCCACATATATAGGATGTGATACAAGGCCAGTTTCTTAAGCGGGGTTCAACAGGTTTGAATTCAGTGTTTTCCTTCTCCTAGACTGGTTGCTTAAACAAGTTTAAAGAGCGAATTCTACCCAAATATTTAACCATAAAAGTAAGTAAAGTCGTCGGGGTGGCCTAAAGTCGCTATCAGCCAATTAGCGAGAGAGTCTATCTCCTTTTCACTAGCGGTAGACCAAGGAGATTGTTTTTGCGTCTGAGGTGGAGCGCCACACCAACCATCATCTCCTTACTTTACCGCACATATCCCTGTGCTACTCATACACTGAGTTGGCGAGGGTCGGTATAGAACTAGATGGAAATAATATTTCATTCATACCTTTCCAAGGAAATGAGCGCTATGTGAAATGCAATTAGCCCCTTACAAATTTTCAACTGCCGTTTCCAACAACAACGATAAACGTTACGTTAATAGCGCTTCAAACAACATAGAGCGAAATCAAAATAGCCCTGTGGTGCGTACTGGCATCAATTTTTGATCTATGATACATGTTCCTGTGTCGGTAATTATACCTGTCCTAAAGAAAATGGCAGTACTTTTTGACTCACCTATGAGAAAAATTAAGAATGTGATCCACAGAGGAGCAGCTTCATTTTGATGTATGATACATGTTCCTGTGTTGGAAATTATACCTCCGCCCTGTCGGCTGGGGCGTTAGAATGCACCGACTGCACCTCTGCAGAGGGGTAAGACTCACCCAATGGGGCCACCTGTTGGCCGTGGGTGGCGACACGTGATGCTTAAGGATAGAGCCCAGGTGGATGAGCAGTTCATGACATGCAATACTCCACTTTGGCCCTATCTTGGGCTAGATTGGCGGTCGGAGAGATCCCCTCTGATCAATCGGACGGTCACGTCAAGCCCTAGCATCTATATGATTTTCCCAACCCTATTGCCCTTATGGCAAGCCCCAATCCCTTTTTATCATATGGGTGCTAGGGCTTGACGTGACCGTCCGATTGATCAGAGGGGATCTCTCCGACCGCCAATCTAGCCCAAGATAGGGCCAAAGTGGAGTATTGCATGTCATGAACTGCTCATCCACCTGGGCTCTATCCTTAAGCATCACGTGTCGCCACCCACGGCCAACAGGTGGCCCCATTGGGTGAGTCTTACCCCTCTGCAGAGGTGCAGTCGGTGCATTCTAACGCCCCAGCCGACAGGGCGGAGGTATAATTTCCAACACAGGAACATGTATCATACATCAAAATGAAGCTGCTCCTCTGTGGATCACATTCTTAATTTTTCTCATAGGTGAGTCAAAAAGTACTGCCATTTTCTTTAGGACAGGTATAATTACCGACACAGGAACATGTATCATAGATCAAAAATTGATGCCAGTACGCACCACAGGGCTATTTTGATTTCGCTCTATGTTGTTTGAAGCGCTATTAACGTAACGTTTATCGTTGTTGTTGGAAACGGCAGTTGAAAATTTGTAAGGGCTAATTGCATTTCACATAGCGCTCATTTCCTTGGAAAGGTATGAATGAAATATTATTTCCATCTAGTTCTATACCGACCCTCGCCAACTCAGTGTATGAGTAGCACAGGGATATGTGCGGTAAAGTAAGGAGATGATGGTTGGTGTGGCGCTCCACCTCAGACGCAAAAACAATCTCCTTGGTCTACCGCTAGTGAAAAGGAGATAGACTCTCTCGCTAATTGGCTGATAGCGACTTTAGGCCACCCCGACGACTTTACTTACTTTTATGGTTAAATATTTGGGTAGAATTCGCTCTTTAAACTTGTTTAAGCAACCAGTCTAGGAGAAGGAAAACACTGAATTCAAACCTGTTGAACCCCGCTTAAGAAACTGGCCTTGTATCACATCCTATATATGTGGAGGGTCTGGGTAAATATGTATATACTTTATAGTAACTATTTCCTACCTTTCTGAATTACCCACCAAATAATTTAACATTTTAGAGAAATGATCTTTTGGTAAATAGCGGATTAATGTGTCTTGAACTCCTACCCTAAAAACGCTAAGCGGTGCCTGCTTACAATGCGACCCGTGCTAGTTATGAACTCCTTAGCTGTTTGAATGCGTTTTAAAATTAAAATAAAATGAAATTACCGAAAAAAAGATACTTTAAATTTGGTTAAGATATTTACATTTACATATCGAAAAAATACCTGGGGGTGGTTATAAAATATTGCTTTCTTATCGCATTAACTTGTTGATTTTAACGCCTTCAAAATAGTAAACATATTTTAAAAGGGGGCGGTTAAAACATGTATATTTACTTCTCGAGAAAAAATTGGAAGGTAAAATATCGCTTTCATCATTTTTTTCGAGAAAAACGCCTTCAAATAACTAAGAAGTTCATAAGTAGCACGGGTCACATTTTGAGCAGGTACCACTTAGCGTTTTCTAGGAAAGAAAGACATGCTCTTTTTACTGAAGAGAAAAAATATATCGCGAAGAAAATAAAAGTTTCAATGATATATGATATACTTATTTTAACTAAACCGGATTTAATAATAATTACCTAGTATTATTAATCTCTAATATTATTGTTTCATTCTCTAACATATTAAAATCAATCCTATGAATTAATGACTATATATAGAAACCAACTAAAATATAATTAAAATAAATGCATCTTTTTATATGCATTCTTATTTAATTTCGTTAGTCTTTCTAATTTGATATATTTCATGACATTAAGACTTAAATACTTACCCCCAGAAGGTGTATATCCATCGATTTCCATATTCATAAGACAGAGAAGCTTACTTGTATGGTCATCTATAAGTAAAATAGGAAGTGCGTGGTGTAATGGTTAATGTCATGGGAAATGGACTCGTCGCCACGAGTTCAAATCCTGGACGTGGAAATTGCATTTTCACTTAGCGCTAATACCCTCGGGAAAGGTATGAATCTTACACTCCCTCCAGCTATGGATAAATAGCAGGGCAGACTGGGCTCTTTAACCTTGGTTAGGCAACCGGTCTCACAGAAGGAAAAACTCTGAATTCAAAAACCTGTTGAACTCCGCTTAATAAATTGACCTTGTGTCGCATC
>CM042171.1:3257780-3268046 GCA_023376005.1 Doryteuthis pealeii | reverse complement strand
AGAGAGAGATGCAATTGGGAGAAAATATAGACTTTACAAACCTTCTTAGATAAACTGCGGCCTAACTTTACGTATATGGAGCCTTTATATTTCTGTATAACACCATGATACTTCTCGGTTAATAGTAGTATGTATTTGACAATCGAAGATTGCTCAAGGTTTTGAGGTACAGGTTAATTTTATAAAATGAAATAAATAAAAGCTAATTTAAACATGTAATTAATAAAAAAGAAAATATGTGTTTTTAAAAAATTAAAAAATAAGAAAATAAAAAGGATAAGAGATAAATAAAGTATAAAAAAACAAGAAACAAAAATTAATTAATAAAAAATAAATAAATAACGGTAAAATAAGTAAAAGAATAAATAGACGCAGGTAAATCAGGTATCAATAAGAAGGGAGGTGTAAAATAGATCACACGGATCGGCTCCTATATAGAAGGAAGAAATAGAGAGTGTCGGAATTCTAAGGTTCGCCCGGTGATGTCACTTCGTTATATCATATGTATACATGTCCACACACACACCACACACACACATATATAAATATATATATATATATATATATATATATATTATATATTATTTATATTTTGCTTGAAGGCAATTATAAATGCATGTGAATCGCAATAAATTCGATAATTTATAGAAAATAATCTTGACAAGTAAATCCCGCAAAGGATGGCTCGCTATACAGAACACCGTACAGACTGTTTCGACTTTATAAGTCTCTTCAGCGATGTATACTAACGACTCCCCTGACGGAATCGAAAACCGGGACTTCACAGGCATTAGTCAGGAGACCATATCCGTTCGGCCGCCGGTACATAGCGAACAATCCTGCGAAATTAACCTTGTCAATGATACTATTACACGCCCTGCCATAGTAGGGTAAGTGGACGTTTATTTAGTAAACAAACCCGGCCGTAAGCTCTTCGGTGAAGTGAATAAGATTTTTGGATGTTTGTTTTTATAGAAGCATTGTTGATAAATTATTGAGTATGGATAAAAGGATATGAAAACAACACAATATGCTGTGAAAACATTTTATAACATTATTCATAGCTAATATAGAACAATATTTTGATTCATAAAACTCATCTTCAGAGCTTGTTATACTCCGTAATATCAAGAGCGGAGACGAAAGTGATGGAATTCAAAACGAAAACCTTGATGTTGCAAAAGATACAATATATATATATATATATATATATATATATATATGTGTGTGTGTGTGTGTGTGTGTGTGTGTGTGTGTGTGTGTGTGTGAAGAGATGGAAGTGAATCCGACGGTATGTAGTATATTGAGAAAATTGAAAAAAACACAGATTTAAATAAGTTGAGTGATAAGTTTATTGGCCGACGCTTCAAATTTTGAACAGATTGATAAACAAGGACTATCGATTGCTTTTCTCGTTATTCTGTGATAAAAAAAACCCCTGAAAAATGCCCTGAAGATAATCTAATTAATAGATCGAAACACTGCAGTGTCGGCCAATAAACTTACCACTCACCTTATTTAAACCTGTTTTGTTTTTCAATTTTCTTAATATACTACATATATATATATATATATATGTATTATGGAAAAGGTGACTTACCGGTGAATATGGTCACAATGTTTAGTTGATGCAAAATTCAGAAAGGTAAGGTAGCGAAATAACAAATTAAAAGTGCTCAATACGTTAGTAGAGCCAATTTATTAAAATACAGGTACAAGTGATAACATACTCGGGTTTCACCATAAGAATCTTCAGGGTGAAATCCACATAAACCTCATAACGAACCGTTTTATCGCGAAAGGCACACACGTGTAATCGACTGCAATTAATCAATATCTTGATTAACTCAGTGGATTTAATCCTGAAGATCCTTATGGTGAAACTTGAGTAGGGTATCACTTGTACCTGTATTACAATATATATATATAAGGCAGCGATATAACAAATATACAATGCTCAATACGTTCGTAGAACAAATTTATTACCATAATGGTACACGTTAATAACCTACTCGAGTTTCACCATAAGGATCTTCAAGGTTAAATCCACTGGAGTAATCAAGATATTGAATAACGGTTGTTTACAGGACCGCAGTAAAAGAACGCCGATTCAATATCCGAAAATTCAAAAAAATTAGAAAAGCGGAAGTTGCATTATATATATATATATATATATATATATATATATATATATATATATATATATATGTGTGTGTGTGTGTGTGTGTGTGTGTGTGTGTGCTTATGAGAAGAGGCTGCCTAAAGGAGTATATATACATATATATATATATATATATATATATATATATATAATTCTGTTGCATAAAGTACCGTTCATAGCAAAAGACACATACATATAATTGTCTACAATCAACCAACATCTTGATTTACACAGTGGACTTAACCCTGAAGATCATCAACATGGTGAAACTCGAGTAGGTTATCACTTGGACCATACATATGTATATATATATATATATATATATATATATATATAGAGAGAGAGAGAGAGAGAGAGACTGATAGATAGATACTATTATCTATCTATCTATCTATCTATATATATATATATATATATATATATATATATACACAGAGAGAGACAGAGACAGAGAGAGACAGAGAGAGAGAGAGAGAGAGATAGACTGATAGATAAATACTATTATCTATCTATCTATATATATATATATATATATATATATACAGAGAGAAGATAATATATATATATATATATATATATATATAGAGAGAGAGAGAGAGACTGATAGATAGATACTATTATATATATATATATATAATATATATATAATATATATACATATGCATATATATATATATATATTATATATATATATATATATATATAGACATATGAGTGTAAGTATGTGTATGGAAAGAGGCTGACTTAACAGAGTATATATATATATATATATATATATATATAATAGATAGATAGATAGATAGATAGATAGATAGATGCCTGTTATGTGGTGGCTGAACAGCTGAACAGCTAATGTTCATAATTCATGGTATTATCTCCGGCTTCCCATGGCGGCAATATGTAATTCGTTTCATTTTAGAAAAAAAAAACTTCACTGGTCCCTACCAATCGAAACTCGGAGTGGATTCCTATAATCGATTCTATAGAAAACACTTCAAGCTCATTAGATTCTCGAATGTTATATAATCCCCCATATTCCGCCTTCAATATAATGATATTGCAACATTTAAGATGCAGTTAAATGCATTTTCTTTAATGCTAAGCCTCCACACAAGGCATCGTTACGAAAATCGATAGGCCGACTAACGAGCTGGGCGTTATCGATTAAATGATAATTCGAGAATCGACAGCATCCTTTCCTACATGTTCATTTCCATCCGGGCACTGACGTCACGGCTTTTCTTCGGCTCTTGGAACTTTCGGCTTCAACATGGAATCTAAAACATGGCTTTCCTGTATTTGTATGTTGATTTTTTCCGACTGTTGTCCTCGTTTTTTTTTTTATTGTGAAATACACAAACAAGGTGCGTCAAAAAAGTATCTAGATTTTTGTACTTTTTGACATGTATCTGAAAGAAAAAAATGTTCATTTTTGTCTTGGTAAATACAGCTTCAATCTCGGCACTTTTTATAACACACCTTGTATTCTGAAAAAAAAATTAACGTTCCATTCATTGTTCATTTCTATCTTGGTAAATACAGCTTCAATCTCGTCACTTTTTATAACACACCTTGTATTCTGAAGAAAAAAAAAAGTTCCATTCATTGGTCATTTCTATCTTGGTAAATACAGCTTCAATCTCGGCACTTTTAAACACACCTTGTATTCTGAAAAAAAAAAGTTTTCGTTCATTGTTAATTTCTATCTTGGTAAATACAGCTTCAATCTCGGCACATTTTATAACACACCTTGTATTCTGAAAAAAAAATTAACGTTCCATTCATTGTTAATTTCTATCTTGGTAAATACAGCTTCAATCTCGGCACTTTTTATAACACACCTTGTATTCTGAAAGAAAAATTAACGTTCCATTCATTGTTCATTTCTATCTTGGTAAATACAGCTTCAATCTCGGCACTTTTTATAACACACCTTGTATTCTGAAAAAAAAATTAACGTTCGAGTCATTGTTCATTTCTATCTTGGTAAATACAGCTTCAATCTCGATACATTTATGACACATCTTGTTCACCAACGTTTTGACTGTTGCGCCCTTCGGCCTTCTTCAGGTACTCCTAGTAATCCATTGGGGTATATTGTTCTCATTCCGTTACAAATGTTAATATTTTATTCGTCTGATTTTTTAGATGAGGCTTGATAGTATATGGTATTTTGATTTTGTGACTGTAGTCCTCATCTTTCTTGTGAAATACACATGCACCAACGTTTCGGCCGTTGTACCCTCCCAACTTATTCAGGTATTCCTTGTAACCCATTAGGGTATATTGTTCTCATTCTGTTACAAGTATTAAGATTTTGTTAATTCCTGTCAGGATTCAGTTTGGGAAATCATCATTTTAACAACTAGCAAATATATGCACCCTCCGGGTGCAAGTATTTAAGTTTTGATATAATAAAATATGTTAAATTAGAAAGGCTAATGAAACTGAATAAGAATTCAGATAAAAAATATTTGGAACAGAGGGGGTATGATTGAAAAATAGAACAACTTTGAAACTAACTCTTCCATCATTTTCCCTTACTCCCGTCTTTCATTGGTAAATTTTCCTAATTTAACTATTTAGTTAAAATAGGAAGTAAAGAATAATATTACAGTTATTTCTTCTTGTTAATGGATTTCTTTTAAGATTTATCCCCGAGATTTTTGCTCATATTCATTAATATAAAACCAAACAATTAGAAATCAATAATACTAAGCATATATTTATTAAAATCAAATTTTAAAGATCAATATGCAAATTGGCCTTCCAATTCACACTGTAAACCGCTATTTTCTTGTATATATAAATACAATTGCATGTTATTAGTATGTAGATATGGTCAACAGTCTTAATGATGTAAAACAATTTTATTAATAATTGGGTTATAAATAAAAAATAAAATCATGGAGAATGCGATGTAAATAACAAAGGGAATTGTGACTTGAATAGTAATATAGTTTCGGTTACAGACATACAAACCCACAATCTCCATTATAATAAGATATATATCTAATAACCCCTCCGCACGAGTAGGATGTGACACAAGATCAATTTCTTAGCCGGTGTTTACCAGGTTTGAATTCAGAGTTTCCCATCTCCTAGACTGATTACCTAACCAATGTTAAAGAGCCCAATCTGTCCTACTATTTACCCATAGCTGGAGGGAGAGTAGTTGGATTCATACCTTTCCCAAAGGTATTAGTGCTATGTGAAATGCAAAGAGCTTCCGATATTTAAACTAAGGTTGACAAGTCCATTTCCTACGACTCTATCCACTTCACCACCACGGGCCTCAATATAACAATACCAGAGCATCTACATAACAATACTGATGTCCTACAAAATACGACCGTTATAATCTTGCAACACCCTCTGGTAACAAATGAGATCATCCAAATGAGTGTCGTTACCTCAGCTAAATAATGAGGAGCCTATTTTGCTAGCTTTTCTAAGTTTGTATGGACATTATATATATATTTACCAACCCCTTCGCATGAGTAGGATGTGACACAAGGTCAATTTCTTAAGCGGAGTTCAACAGGTTTGACTTCAGAGTTTTCCTTCTCCTAGACCGGTTGCCTAACCAAGGTTAAAGAGCCCAGTCTGCCCTACTATTTGTCCATAGCTGGAGGGAGAGTAGGATTTATACCTTTCCCAAGGGTATTAGCGCTAAGTGAAATGCAATTACGACAACCAGGATTTGAACTCGTGGCGACGAGTCCATTTCCCATGACTTTACCCATTACACCACGCACTTCCATATGTGTATGGACATTACATAGTTTCGGAAAGCTTATATGGATCGGATATACCAACAAGTGCTTACGTTACGGGTTTCCTCTACTTTCGACTTAAACATCCAATCCTAAACAAGCTTTCCGTGTATCATATTGATCTTATGGACATTCGTCCTCATCTTTATAGAGACATATACATACACAACGTTTCCGGCCCTCTTCATATGTTCATTCCCTGAAAGCACCGGTAACTGCTAGATCACCGAAGTTAAACAGCGATGATCACATGACAAAATTCAGGAGTGACTCGACTCTTCGTTAACATGAATATGGGGATTTTTTTTATCCCCGGAAAAGCACTGTCTAAACCCTACGTTTTGTAAGAGAATAGACCGTACTTCGACATAGTGAGGAGATGGGTGCAGCTTTGAAGAAAGGAGACCAACGACTTTATAGAACAAAACGTTTACTATACGTAAAAACATAACAAATATCAAACAGGGGTATACAAAAAGCCTAGAAAGAAACAACCAAACGAATTTTATGGAATGTTCAAGAGTTCAATGTGTTTGGTTGGTAAAAGTACTTCTAGGAGAATTGAATGTATCAAAGGGGTTAAAGTGATCGTTTGCAGATAAAATTGCCTGCGGAAACTTAGCTGTTTATCCTTGATATTACTGTTCCACGTAACTGGTTGGGCCCTGAAGAATTGGTTATTAGGAGTGCGTTTGCCGCTCTTGCTTCCAACGGGCTGGGGATTCCTGGTCGTCGGCGTCTGGGGCTTCTGGCGATACGGAGAGGTGAAGGTTCTGATTCGTCGCCGTCTGGGGTTTTTAACTATACGGAACAAGCAACTCTTTCGAAGTGTAGGTTGAGAGTGTAAGAACAGGCCGTTAACCCCGAACGCCAGAGTAGAGACGCTCAGAACGTTTGATTTATTTTAATCTTATTTTAATTTAATTCAATTCTAATTAAATCTCTACAGGCTGCCACCGGCATCCGGTGAAAGAGGATCACCATTCCTTTAATAAATTTTCACACATAATCCGTGTCAAGCCCCATACAGAATGCAATATCACCAAGAATTGTGTATATTCCATTCCCTGCTGGTGTGGAAAAGTATACAAATGTAAGACATGCCATCCACTGTAAGTAAGACGAAAGGAACTTTGCGAAGCAGTGGTACGAGGGGAAATAAAAAAGACGGGTATGCCTGATCATATATGGAATGAAAAAGGAAAACCATCTGCTCTTGAGTGATGAAGTTCAGATAATAGACAGGGAAGAACATTGGAGATGACATTCACTTGCAATGAAAAGGCATTTTGTGTTTTTGAATATTCTCAAACACAAATAAAAATGAGAAGATTTATTTTATACATTCGGTTATAAATTCTATTTCCCTCTGAGAAATTTGTTTAAATCTTCATAAATAAATATTATGTTAGTCAATATAAAGATTATTTGATTTTATTTGCGCAGGGCTTGTAATTATTTAGATATTCCCAATTCAAATTATGTCAAATTTCTCTGGAAATATCATTTAGTGATTTCGGACTGTTGTCCTAATTATTATTGTTATATACATAAAGTTTTTTGCAGATGTGATCTCCGTTCTTCTTAAGGCATTTATTGTCGAACTCGGGAACTTTCTCATCAAACACGGAAACCTTCTCGTTGAATTCGGGAAGTTTCATGTCATAATCAGGAGCCTTCACGGAACTTCGCGAACCGAACCCTTTATTTAATCCATTGAGATAAATTGTTCGAACCGAACCCTTTATTTAATCCATTGAGATAAATTGTTCGAACCGAACCTTTATTTAATCCATTGAGATAAATTGTTCGAACCGAACCTTTATTTATCCATTGAGATAAATTGTTTCGAACCGAACCCTTTATTTAATCCATTGAGATAAATTGTTCGAACCGAACCTTTATTTAATCCATTGAGATAAAATTGTTCGAACGAACCTTTAATTTAACATTGAGATAAATTGTTCGAACCGAACCTTTATTTAATCCATTGAGATAAATTGTTCGAACGAACCCTTTATTTAATCATTGAGATAAATTGTTCGAACCGAACCTTTTTTAATCACTGAGATAAATTGTTCGAACCGAACCCTTTATTTAATCCATTGAGATAAATTGTTTCGTTAATCATGACCGAGAAGTGTTTATATGTCGTAAAATAAAAACAACCAAGTGTAGTTCTGCTTCAAACGGTAGAAATTAAATATTTTCTAAAAAAGAAGGTCCGCAAAATGGATTATGTTTTTAGAAAAAAATGTATTATTTTTATCTTACATTTGCGACACGTGTTTCAGATCTGCTGGTATCTTCTTCATGCTTTGATCAATCACGATTGATCAAAGCCTGAAGAAGATATCAGAAGATCTGAAACACGTGTCGCAAATGTAAGATAAAAATAATAAAACATTTTTTTTCTAAAAACATAATCCATTTGCGGACCTTCTTTTTTGATATATATATATATATATATATATATATAGAGAGAGAGAGAGAGAGAGAAGGGAGAGGGGAGAGGGTAAGGGAGAGAGAGAGAGAGAGAGGGAGCGAGAGAGAGTCTGGGGGATCTGTGCTGTCATGAAGCCATGATGTATAGATGGTGATTCTTTATATTTGAAAAAAAATATAATTGCATTCATATTTTTGTTGGTGGTTCATTTTTTCTCTTTCTCTCTTTTCTTTTTCTTTTTTTTTTTTTTTTTTTTTTTTTTTTTTTCAAATCCTGTATCGACCCTAGAAAATAAATGCTATTCGAAATTCTTTTACTTTTTGCGCGTCGCTTGGTCACGACCAAATAAAGAAATATTTCAAAATCACAAAAGAATAGAAAACGGATTTCTTTTTTTGTCAATTCGGAACCGTTTCATCCAGAGTGTTGTTTTTTTAGGTTTTTGGGGTTTTTTTTTTTTTGGTTTTTTTTGGTTTTTGTTCTTTTCTTTTTCTTAGCCATTTCTTGTTCAGTGGTCGAATACAGCTTGTTTACAGCACGTTCTCTCTGCCATTTTGATGCCTCTGTATTCTTCTTCTTCTTTCTTCTTCTTCTTCTTTGGTTGCTTCTTTTTCTTTCTGATGACATCTTCTTCTTCTTCTTCTTCTTCTTCTTCTTCTTCTTCTTCTTCTTCTTCTTCTTCTTCTTCTTTGGTTGCTTCTTTTCTTTCTTTATTGACATCTTCTTCTTCTTCTTCTTCTTCTTCTTCTTCTTCTTCTTCTTCTTCTTTCTTCTTCTTCTCTTCTTCTTCTTCTCTTCTTCTTCTTCTTCTTCTTCTTCTTTTCTTCTTCTTCTTCTTCTTCTTCTTCTTCTTCTTCTTCTTCTTCTTCTTCTTCTTCTTCTTCTTCTTCTTCTTCTTCTTCTTCTTCTTCTTCTTCTTCTTCTTCTTCTTCTTCTTCAGTTGCTTCTTGTCTTTCTTATTTCACCTGTTGTTTTTTCTTCTACATCAATCACTTCCCCATACCTTCTTCTTCTTTTTCCTTTTTCTTTAATTTTCTTCTTATTATTATTATTAGAATTACTTTGCTTCAATTTTCTTCTTTCTTCTTCTTCTTCTTCTTCTTCTTCTTCTTCTTATTATTATTATTATTTATTATTATTATTATTATTATTATTACTTTGCTTCAATTCCTCCTCCTCCTCCTCCTTCTTCTTTTTCTTCTTCACTGGTTGCTTCTTTTCTTTCTCATTTACCTCCATACCATCTTCTTATACTTTTCCTTCTTCAATTTCTTCTTCTTCTTCTTCTTCTTCTTCTTCTTCTTCTTCTTCTTCTTTAGTTGCTTCTTTTCTTTCTTATTGACCTGTTGATGTTTTTCTTCTGCTTCTTCTTCTTCAATTTCTTTTTTTCTTGTTCATATCTCTCTTTTCTCTTTCTCCTTTCTCTCTCTCTCTCTCTCACTCTCCTCTCTCTCTCTATCTATCTATCTATCTATATAGATATTCTATCTATTTCTCTATCTTATCTGTTCTTACAACATTTGTCTCTATTTTCCTTCTAACACCCATCATGACGTTCTTCTTCTTCTTCTTCTTCTTCTTCTTCTTCTTCTTCTTCTTCTTCTTTATTTTCCTTTCTATCGGTTTCACCTCTCTTCTTCTTCAATCATTTTTCTTTCATTTTCCCCCATCTTCTTTTTTTTATTTCTTTTCTTTCATATTCAACTTTGCTCCTTTTCTCCTTTTCTTCTTCTTCTATTAACTATTTTGTCTTCTTCTTCTTTTCTTCTTCTTCTTCTTCTTCTTCTTCTTCTTCTTCTTCTTCTTCTTCTTCTTCTTCTTCTTCTTTATTGCTTGAAGAATAAAAGAAACAAAAATGCCAACTGATTCTATTCAATAAAACA
>CM042171.1:3240280-3252780 GCA_023376005.1 Doryteuthis pealeii | reverse complement strand
CAGCCACGCAGCGAGAGAGTCTATCCTCTTTTCCCTAGCGCTAGACCAAGGAGATTATTTTTTAGCATCTGAGGTGGAGTGCTACACCTACCATCAGATCCTTGCTTTACCGCACAGATCCCTGTGTTACCAATAACGCTGAGTTGGCGACGGCGGGTATCGAACTAGAAATCTTGTGGTTTCTAGCCGAACGCTCTACCGACTGAGCTTACCCGACCCTTTATGTTAAATGTGTCGTTTTCTATTTTGCCGATATCTACTTTGATAAAAATCCCACTTTCAAAAAAAAAAAAAGATTTACATTATGGGTTTTGCTTCCTTAATCGGGCAAAAGTTGATGAATGTTGAAAATATGGGTTATCCTCCCATTACTCGGTAAGGGAAATAAAGGACCGGAAGGGTGGGAATGAAGACCCTAGAAATCTTCAGAACAGTACAGCAACTCGGACATATATATATATATATATGTGTGTTGTGTGTGTGTGTGGTGTGTGTGTGTGACTCAAGACGCTTAAAAGCTTTAAGTTTTAGCAAACTCTTCGCTCTGCTGTAATAAACCCCTTTTAAACACATTACTTGTCTTGTCTTTATTCCTTTCTATGACAGAATTCTGAATGTAGTTTTTTGTTTGTCAGACAACACCATGTATAGGAGCCCCCCCCCCCCCCCACACACACACACACATAGATGGATTAGAGAACAGGCAGGCAGGTAATTGTCGACGTAGTAAATGGACAATGCGGCCCGAGTTTAACTACTGAATGAGGCAGTTTGCATTTCACATAACTCTAATGCCCTTGGAAAAAGTTTTAAATTCCAAACTATTCCCCCCAACTATGGGTAAGTAGTAGGGCAGACTGGTCTCTTTAGCCTTGATATGGCAACCGGTGTAAGAGAAGGACTATATATACATCTACAAGACATTATCACCTACATTTTAAATTCGGAAATGATTGGTTATTATTTCTCTGAATGTTTCAGATGAGGCTTGAAGATTAGTATTATCTGCGTTATTCGGACTATTGTCCCCATCTTCATTGTTACTTGTACAACGTTTCGGCCGATATGCCCTCTGGCCTTCTTCAAGTTTTAAGAAAGTTCCCGAGTTCGAAAAGAAGGTTCCCGAATTCGAAAAGAAGGTTCACGAGTCCGAGAAGGTTCCTGAGTCCGACAAGAAATACCTGAAGAAGGCCGGAGGGCATATCGGCCGAAACATTGTACAAGTAACAATGAAGATGGGGACAATAGTCCGAATAACGCAGATAATACTAACTGGTTATTCTATATTATTTCTTCAATATTAGTTTATTTTAACTCGGACATCCACCATCAAATCATGCTTCTTTTCATGACTAAAAAAATTAGTATTATCTGCGTTATTCGGACTATTATCCTCCTCTTCATTGTTATCTGTACAATGTTTCGGCCGATATGCCCTCTGTCCTTCTCCAGGTGCTACTTGTCAGACGCGGGAACCTTCTCGGACTCGGAAACCTTCTTTTCGGACTCGGGAATCTTCTTTCTCGAACGCAGGAAAAATTGTACAGATAACAATGAAGATGAGGACAATAGTCGGAATAACACAGATAATACTAATCATCAAGCCTCATCTCAAACTTTCAGAGAAATAAAAACTGTCTTATTTCATTTTTTATAACACAAATATGCATAGCATACACTAAACACTTAATTAACAATAATCTCTCTTTCTCTCTCTCTTCTCTCTCTCTCTCTCTCTCTCTCTCTCTATAATATATATATATATATATATATATATATATATATACTATATATGTGTGTGTGTGTGTGTGTGTGTGTGTGTGAATAAAAGGAAGTGAATCATTTTATTATACTATATATATATATATATATATATATATATATATATAGTATAAAAAATGATTCACTTCCTTTTATTCACACACACACACACACACACACACACAAACATATATATATATATATATATATATATAAATGGGTTAGATAGAAGGGCAGACTGGGCCCTTCAGCCTTGGGTAAGTAACCAGTCTAGGAGAGGTATAACTCTGAATTCAAAATTCGTTGATTGGGTTTGTGGCAACCCTTGATGCACCAATTCTTTCCTAATCGACTGTGCCAAAAAGTATGGATGGTCAACAGAAGCCTTCACCACTATAAACATATTACTGTGTGGTTGTTCATATATGAACCCTCATGGTCGAAAATCGACGAGAGAGTCCATGAATATATATATATATATATATATATATATATATATATATATATATATATATATATATATATATATATATATATATATATATATATATATATATATATATATTATATATATATGGCCGGGTTAGCTCAGTCGGGGTAGAGCGTTCGGCTAGAAACCACAAGGTTCCTAGTTCGATACCGGTCCACGCCAACTCAGCGTATGAGTAGCACAGGGATCTGTGCGGTAAAGTAAGGAGCTGATGGCAGGTGTGGCGCTCCACCTCAGATGCTAAAACAATCTCTTTGGTCTAGAAAAATTGAAAAGGAGATAGACTCCCTCGCTGATATCAACTTTAGGCCGCCCCGTCGACTTATTTTAATATATATATATATATATATATATATATATATATATATAATTGAATCATATTACCACGACCAGACAACTCGGCAAACACCACCTGCGACATCCGGAGCACTGGACAACTGTTTCGACCTCCTTTGGTCTCATCAGCAGTGCATGCCACAATCTCCGCCACTAGAGATTGAACCTGTGAACCACAGAGTTAAGAGCGGGGACTTAACGCACTGAGCTACCAGCCCATGCCACAAACGGAGAATGCCAAATCATCAAGTCAATGGTAATAATTCAAACTGCGCAGCCACCTAACCTGTATTTGCCGTGTATCCCATCGCAGGATTACAGAGGGCAATATATATATATATATATATATATATATATATATATATATACTAGCAAATATATGCACCCACCGGGTGCAAGTATTTAAGTTTTAATGTAATGAAATATCGTATTAAGTTAGAGGCAGACAAAAAGATATGTAACAGAGTGGGGGTATAATAGAAAAATAGAAATGAAACTTACTCTTCCATCACTCTCGTCTTTCATTGTTATTTTTTCTAATTTAAGTATTTAGTTAAAAGAGGAAGTAAAGAATAAAATGACAGGTATTTTATCTTGTTAATGGATTTCATTTAAGATTCATTGAAGAGATTTTTGCTTATATTCATTAAGATAAAACCAAACAGTTAGAAATCAATAATACTAAGCACATATTTATTAAATTCGATTTTTTAATATTAATATGCAAATTAGCCTTCCCGTTCACACTGTAAACCACTATTTTGTTGTATATATAAATACAATTGCATGTTGTTAGTATGTAGACATAGTTAACAGTATTAATAATGTAAGACAATTTTATTAATAATTGAGGTTTAGATAAAAATAAAATCATGGAGAATGTGATGTCAATAACTAAGAGAATTGTGACTTGAGTAGGATATAGTTTCGGTTACAGACAGAAAAACACACAATCTCCATTATATAAGATATATATATATATATATATATATATATGGTAGATTATGTGCTTGATTAAAGTCATACCTAATTTCTTTTAATTAATTATAACTAAATGAATTAGGCGTGCATATCGGTTTAAATGTAAAGCGTAAACAAATCGAGAAAAAGTCATTAACTAATTGATTAACAAAATTAGGTATGACTTTAATTAAGCACATAATCTCCCACAAATTGTCGGCCTTCGCCATTTTCAAACACACTGTTTAACTACTTCATATATATATATATATATATATATATATATATATATATATATATATATTATTATGAACTAGTGAACTGAGTTGAGAAGATAGTATGACCATAAACCGAGCTTTAACAATATCAAATATGCCAACATTACAATATTGTCAAAACATGTACGGATAATAAAAGATGAAACGAAGAAAAAATTCCCCATAATAAAATGTGATATTGTGAAAAACGCATAAGCTTACAAAGGTGGTAATAATTGTTGCGGAATGTGTCTAGAGGAAAGAAATTATGCATCGTTGAACATGCTGAAAACAAATTACGGAACAAAAGAAACGGGGTAATTTCAAAGTGTAGACATATTAATAAAATAATAATCTGTCATTTAACGCCTGACTTGTTCCATATTTATTTCCTCTATTTGGATAACCCTAATAAATATATATATATATATATATATATATTAAATATATATATATATATATATAAGGGGTTTGTAATTTGCTTGGAGAATTGTGTTTATATAGGTTTGTTGGTTGGTTTTGAAGGCTGTCACAATGCAAGTGTAAAGAAAAAAGAAGGTAACTATTGATGTTTTTGTAACCTGTCACTTTATTCTTAATATTTTGGATGAAAAAATCCCATCATCAGAAGAATACTCGCTCAAGTGGTCTAGCAGTTGCTCAATTTGTTCTGTCTCGGGTTTCTAAATTATGTGTGTGTTGTGTGTGGTTGGGGTGCTTGTTTATGTGTGTGTTTGTGTGTGCGTGCTTGTGTGTGTAAGTGTGTGTGTGTGTTGTGTGCGAGCGCGCGTGCGTTCTTATGTCTGTGTGTCTGATCATTTCTTTTTATTTTATTTTAATTATTATTCCAGATTTGATTTCCTCTAAGTAAGTTTTTTTTCTAATATATATATATATATATATATATATATATATATATATATATATGTGTGTGTGTGTGTGTGTGGTGTGTGTGTAAACAGTGATGCTGATAGCTTTTTGATTTAGTGCATCCTGGGATGTACATATTTGCTTTGAATTAGTCCCTGGGAAAGTTTATGGGTCCCAATTGCGTTTTCTTTATAAATTTTAGCGTTTATATTTATGATCTGGGGAAATAAATAAAGCCGTCCAACACCTACCTTGTAACCTATCCGGTTTAATTCGTTTCTAAGAAGCTAGTGAAATATATTTACAGTTAGCTTGAAATGGTGAAGGAAGAAAAAAGAAAGACAATGTGATGCATGGATACGTCTTCAAACGGTTATTTTTTCCTGTCTTTCCCTTATATGTTGCTCTTGATGAAGACCGATCTATTGAAGTGGTCGAAACAGATTTCTGTCAGCAATTATATAACACCATTTGTTTTTTTTTTTAATGTTAAATTTCACACATATATATATATATTATATATATATATATATATATGCAGGATGATACCATAATATACCCAAAATTGGGTGAGGTGTTGAATTGTTTTTTATATATATATTTTAGCAACTCCTCCGCACTAGTAGGATGCGGCGCAAGGTCAATTTCTTAAGCAGGGTTTCGTAGGTTTCAGCCTTACCATTCCAGGTCAGAGTGAACTGGAATATAGGTAGTGATGAGGGTGTGAGAAGATTTTCCCTAAAGAACTAACAATGTTCCTCTTATTTGAGTAAATAACTCGATGATATCAAATATTCTCTCGGATTAAATCTGATCCACTTAATAACTATTTAAACGTCAAAATATTGAAACGTGTCTTGGCATGAAAATATTCAATTTGGCGGCCTGTCTCAAAAACAAAAATATCAATTCAGTGATTGGAAGAGATACTGATGTAAGTAAGTAAAGTCGTCGGGTGGCCTAAAGTCGGTATCAGCCAGTCAGTCTATCCCCTTTTCAATAGCGCTAGACCAAGGAGATTGTTTTTAGCATCTGTGGTGGAGCGCCACACCTTCCATCAGCTCCTTACTTTACCGCACATATCCCTGTGCTACTCATACGCTGAGTTGGCGAGGACCGGTATCGAACTAGGAACCTTGTGGTTTCTAGCCGAACGCTCTACCGACTGAGCTAACCCGGCCCCATAATCCTGTGTATCTATCTACTCAAACCCCTTTGCGATTGATAAAGCCAGCCCTGTCGGCTGAGGCTTTAGAATACACAGACTACACCTCTGCAGAGGGGTAAGACTCCCCCAATGGGACCACCTGTTGGCCGTGGGTGGGAACCCGTGATGTGTAAGGACAGAATCCTGGTGTATGAGCAGCCCATGACATGCAACACTACACTTAGACCCTTACTTAGGCTAGACGGGTGGTCAGAGAGGTCCCCTCCGATCAATCGGCTGGTCAGGTCAAGCCCTAGCATATATATGATTGCCCCAACCCTATTGCTCTTTTGGAAAGCACCAACCCTTTTTAGCATATATGTGTATTAACTATGGAAGAGAAGACAGTATAATCAGATGTACCTTTACTATGAATTAATAACAATTCATCGGATGATAGCGTCTTGTATTTTACAAGGTGTTTCATAAAAAAATATCAAGAATGAAGCTGTATTTACCGAAAGAGAAATGACCGATGAATGGAACGTTAATTTTTTTCAGATTATTATTATTATTATTATTATTATTATTATTAGTGCCAAGTTTGAGGCTGTATTTACCAAGAGAGAAATGAACAATGAATGGAACGTAAATTTTTTTCAGAATATAAGGTGTGTCATAAAAGTGCCGAGTTTGAAGCAGTATTTACCAAGAGAGAAATGAACAATGAATGGAACGTTAATTCTTTTTTCAGATTACAAGGTGTATTATAAAAAGTGCCAACATTGAAGCTGTATTTACCAAGATAGAAATAAAAAATTAATGGAACGTTAATTTTTTCAGAATATAAGGTGTGTCATAAAAGTGCCGAGTTTGAAGCTGTATTTACCAAGAGAGAAATGAACAATGAATGGAATATTAATTTTTTCGGATACAAGGTGTGTCAAAAAGTACAAAAAATCTCGATCCTTTTTTGACACATTTTGTTTATTTGATAAATGAAACTGTAGTAATATAACGATAGTATAAGGTGAAAGAAGATTTTAATGACTTTTTAATATATATATATATATATATATATATATATATATATATAATATATAATTAGACATACCCTGAGACCAAAGTGAATAATGTGTAATTGTGTTTTCATGGTAACCGGAGGCATTTGATGAGAATGATAGATAGACTAAAAGAAAAAAAAACAGGATGTGGGAAGCGGGAAAACATAGAAAAATATAGAAAGGCAATGGGGTGTGGGCAATAATACGAAAGACAAAAAAGACAGACAGACAGACACATAGCCATAAGAATAACTATATATATATATATATATATACTATAATATATGTGTGTGTGGTGTGTGTGTGTTTGTGTAGAAAGAGAGAAGAGAAAGTAACATACCTATGGAAATTGTACACCCCAATACAACAACACAACACGCAACATACACACACACACACACACACACACACACATATATATAATATATATAGATATATAATATAGATAAGATAGATAGATAGATAGATAGATATGGGGGTGTCTGCGATATTATGTGTATTGTGTGGTTTCTGTGAGAGTGAGTGCATTTAATTGAAATTGCCTATATGTTTACACACACATACACACACAATATTGTACCTGCATGTATGTATATATATATATAGGTGTGTAATATATATATATGTATATATGCATATATATATGTATTTGTATATAAAAATCTACATTCATATATATATATAACTTATTTTTATATATAATGTGGTTATGTATATTTCTATATAAATGCCATACATATAAATGATTATATATATGTGTGTATATATAAATATGCACACATAATATAAATGCTGTATATACATATATATATTGGTAATATATATATATATATATATATATATATATGTATGTATATATTATATATATATATATGTGTGTTGTGTGTGTGTGTATGTGGTATGAAAGAGAGAGAGAAAGTACCATACCTAAGCAAATGAGTCCATTAAATTATTGTACACCAATACACACACACACACCACACACACACACACACACACACACATATATATATATATATATATAGATATAGAGAGATAGATAGATAGATAGATAGATATGGGGGTGTCTGCGATGTATGTTTATGTGTATGTGTGTGTTTTTCTGAGAGAGTGAGTGCATTTAACTTGAAATTGCCTATATATTTACACACACATACACACACATATATATATATATATATGTACCTGCATGTATGTATATATATATATATGTGTATTATATAGTATACATGTATATATAATATATATATTTTGTATATAAAAATCTGCATATATATATATATATATACTTATTTTTTATATATGTATGTGGTTATGTATATTTATATATAAATGCATACATATATATGATTATATATATGTGTGTATATATACATATGCACACATATATATATAAATGCTGTATTATACCATATATATATATATATATATATATATATAATATATATATATATATATATATATATATGTGTGTGTGTGTGTGTGTGTGTGTGTGTGTGTGTACATATATATAATTAGATGCGTGTGTATGGATGTAGATAATAAGGTTTCAAGTTAATTAGAATTTGATTAAGAGACGAAAGCAGGTTATTTTAGCATCGATGCCCAAAGGCATTGTTTGAAAGTTTGACGTATTTACGTTGACAAGGAAAACAAAAAATAAAAACAAAACAAAACAAAAACAAAAACGAGAAGAAAAGTGAAAAAAAAAAGTGATTTAGAAGAGACAAAAGGTTTTAAGCTAATCATTCAAAAAGAAAACAGTGCGGAAAAAAACGACACAGCAATTTTAATAACCTTTTTAATTAACGTATATATGATTTAAAAAACATGAATCACATCACAAGAGTTTTCAGCTTTGACAGCGTGACTTGTGGATAATTTACAAGAAAGAGTATATATATATATATATATATATATATATATATATATATAATGTATGTGTGTGTGTGTGTGTGTGTGTGTGTGTGTGTGTGTGTGTGTGTGTGTGTGTGTGTTTGGGCAGCATTCTTTCATTTATACATGTAGAATTAAACAAAAGACACATCTCTTGTTTAGCAAATTTATTTTTGATCTTTTCGAGTTTTCTGGCCAACTTTTTAATATTTGGGTGGAATTCGTGGATAAGTTCAGGTCCCGAGTACTTTTGGCATTTCGAAGTGCCATCATCAGGGTGATGTGTTCCAGTTTTTTTTTTTAATTATATTAATGTGGAGGATGGAAGGAGAAGAATTGATGGGAAAAGTGCTATAGGCATTTTAAAATGTGTGTACTGTATTGGAAATTAATTTTGTGTAAGGATGGTTTGTATTGTTTTATGTATAGGGCTTCTAGTATTTGGAGTTTTTGTTTATTTTTTTCTTTGTGAAAATGTGTGTATTTTCCGTTAGAATATTTCGGTAATTAGAATGGGTGCAACCACATTGTCACGTCGTCTAACCTCCATTTAACAGATAATAGCTCTATTTCACAACACCTAAAATTACATTCATGCCCCAATATATAGAATTATGTATGTTATGTTCTTGTGAACGTTGTTTGTTTGGTCTTTTGAAGCATTTGAGAAAAGAACAAAAACAACAACAAAAAAAAAAACAGAACAAAAATCAGAATTTTTATATATTCAACCGTTGCTCTGTTCCTGATTTAATCTATTCCGATATTTCGGTGAACATTCACCCATTTTTAAGTATATCAGACAGTCTGGAAAGAAAAATGAAATGTTGTATATGAGAGAAAAATGTAATTAAATGAAGTGAACGGATTTTGGCCTCTTTTAGCAGTTAATTTTCTTTCGAAATTGTGTGACGTAACTCACCGTATATATATATATATATATATATATATATATATATATATATATATATATATATTATATATATTACGGATCTTTGCTAATCCACGAAGCAAATAAATTTACTACTGGATTAATTAAAATCGATTCAAAAAGTGCTCAATAAAAAGAGCTAAATATTAAAAAAAACTTATTAGCGAATGTTATAAAATATTCCAACTGCAGTTTCTTGCCGTAGCAATTCTTCAGGGATTAACCTGAAGAATTCCCTGAAGAATTGCTACGGCAAGAAACTGCAGTTGGAATATTTTGTAACATTTGCTTAAAAAACGTTTATATATATATATATATATATATATATATATATATATATATATAATTTTTATATTTATGGCCCAAACAGTGTGAACAAAACAGGAGATCCAATTTGTAAATAAAGAAATATTATAAACCAGCACCTGAACAAATTATAAAAGAAAATACCGAAACATCCGAATTGTTGAAGAAATAAATTAAGCAGTACCAAAACGACTTCACAAAGAAAAAAGGTATTGCAAGATTCAACTAAGCGAATACATAAAAATCTATACATTTATCTTAGATATTTGTTCTCCATTAATTTAATTGAATCTTATTTATTTTATTTTATTTTTAATCACATTTTGTAGTTTCTTGTTTTATCTGTTTAAGAAGTTGTTTTTAGGGGTTGTTGATATTTCATATATATTAATTATACATTTAGTCGGAGTGAACTTTAATTCTGATAATGAATTACGGCTTATTATCTAGAGGAGAGAATAAAATTCATAATTTTTATATTAATGTTTTAAAGTAAATTACATTTTATGTATATAACACACACACACACACACACACACACATTATATATATATATATATATATATATTATATATATTATATATATAATATATATATATATATATATGAGGAAGAATGAATAAGAAAAGAAAGTACAGAATGGATAATAAAAGATGATTTTTTATCAATATCACTTACACATGTGTTTCGATCAGTTTATCCTTGTCTACACGATACAAACTATTATTATCATTAAATAAACAATAAACACAAGGATAAACTGACCGAAACACATGTGTAAGTGATATTGATTAAAATTCATCTTTTATTATCCATTCCGTACTTTCTTTTCTTTATTCATTCTTCCTCATATTGTCGGATTCAATTCCAATTCAATTTTTACACACACACACACACACACCACACACATTATATATATATATATATATATATATATATATATATATATATATATATATGAGGTAAAATATGAGGAATGAAAGAACAAAACTCGGACAAAAATGTGTAGCATATTTCGCTGGAGTTTGAACTCGGCGTCGTCAGATTTTATTGAATTATTCAGATCATGCAAGTGTTTTATAAAAGGGGGAAGTTGATAGGCGGGTAAGTTTTGTGGTGAGGGAAAGATTTGATTGGTTATAGGGGAAATCTTTAGGGAAGATGGAAGGAAATCAGATGGGTGGAGAGTTGAGGTAGGTAGGTAGAAAACATGAATAGTGAGAAATACCTGATAGGAAAGAAGCCGCCGCGGGAAAAGAGAGCCAAAAGGAAGGAGAGACAATAGCAACTCCAACAAGCATCACTGTTTGCAATCACTGCACCAGAGATTGTCATTCAATAATTGGTCTGTTCAGCCACTCACGCAGTTGCAGATTTTAAGAAGAAAGAGGACACTACGCCATCGTCTTTAATAGACGGAAGGATGCCAACATATATATAGACATCCACAGACACCGTGTTTCGAGGTTTAACGTCTCTTTTGTGTGGCTAGCTTCGGCAACTACTTTTAGCCGGGAGGTAAACACGACTGACTTTTCACATTAATATATATATATATATATTAAATATAATTGTCTATACAGGTTTTAGGGAGCATTTACCTAAGGTTTCTGGCTTTTGCCTTCTTCAGAATGCTTAATTCCATGTCCCTCATGTGTTGGTAAACAAACTTTACATGAGGGACATGAAATTAAGCATTCTGAAGAAGGCCGTAGCCAGAGACCATATATATATATATATATATATATATATATATATATATATATATAGTCTCTGGCTATATACATATATATATATATATATGTATGTATGTATATATGTGTACTTATGTATATATATGTATATATATGTGTGTGTATGTATATATATGTGTATGTATGTATATATATATGTGTGGATATGTATATACACATACATATGTATGTGTACATATATATATATATATATATATATATATATATGAGAGGAGAGAGAGCGTGAGAGAGAGAAAGAGAGAGAGAGAGAGAGAGAGAGAGAGAGAGATACACAGACACCGTGTTTCGACGTTTCACGTCTCTTTGTGTGGCTTTACCCAGCAACTACTGCTAGGAACTAAACACGACTGACTTTTCATATATATATATATATATATATTATATATATATATATATATATATATATAGTATATATACATAATAATATATTTATAAAGTCATATATATATATTATATTATATATATATATAATATATAATATTAATAGGCGCTTGCTTAATTAAGCATCGTTTATTATTTTCAAATTCATTAAATAGCCCGCTATAACTGTTTCCGATCTCTGCGCCAAACATTTTGCGGCCTTCCAATGGTGATATATATCGATTGAAAGTTAATTAAACACTTTCCTCTGAAAAGAATAAATGTTAAAATAATTATTGGCTACGCTGTTAGTGCTTTATGACATGAATCGATGTGTAATGGGGGTAAGCTGACAATATTCCGCCTCT
>CM042171.1:3222326-3240180 GCA_023376005.1 Doryteuthis pealeii | reverse complement strand
GTAGGAGAGATAGCAAACTTGCCTTACACATAAAAGCAGTAACAGATATGATTCAGATTCCAGCCCTGATGAAGGTCAAATAAAACCCCACCAATGAAAATGCCCCTCTAAAGGAAACCTCTCAACCTACGACAAGGCCACTCTTCGAGTAGTGTTCTTCAGGCAGTTCTGAAGAATATACACCTGAACCAATAAATACTTGTTCCATATATGCCACAAAAATAATGGCAAACCCCCCAGCAGTCGCAGTGACCCCAGTTCGATCAGCGCCACCGGAACTCCAAGAACTTGTTCAACCTCAACTTCCTTAGGGATTCACATTTCCCTGATGGTATTGAGCCGTCAGAGAAATGGGCTGGAGTGACCCAGCATAAATATAGAAAAGACTATGGCTCTACCGCCAGCTTTACCTCCTGAGGCAAAATATATCTAGCAGGCTCGCACTCACCTTAGCCGCATCTGCGATGACCACCCCTTACAACGGACTTTCTTTCTCTTCATTGGACTCTTGTTGCACTAACCCAGGCCGATCTAGGCCTACTCACCCCCTACTTGTCTGAGTCTGTCCTACCCCCTTTCTGTCCTACGAACCCCTTCTGTCACCCTATCTTAGTTAGGTTTTGATATCTATATCAAGACGGGGAGTGTCATGGTCCGTATTTATGATCCTGGCGTTAAGAGTTACGTCCCTTAGACCAACTGTGTGTTTTTTCCTAAACGGGATTATTCTTGCATTTTCACCGCCCTTTTCCGGCTAGCATTATTCAGCGGTAAATTCAATCCTCTTTCTACCTCGCCACGACATCCATCAGACGTGTTGCTGACTTCTCCCTCTCAGAAGTTTATTACGGGCACCCGGTAAGGAAGATTTCTTATCTTCGCTCCCTAACAGAAAATAGCTAATTTGTTACCGGCTATTTTCTACTGTTTACTTTTATCTGTTGTCCGACCTTGAATTTCTCCTGTTCTATGTGAGAAATCTTGCCCTCGTATTATTTTCTATTATTGCCTATTATCTTCCCGGACCCTTGTATGACATGTATTGTTATGTGTTCTCACTCTTACTATTAGCACTTAGTAAGTTATTTCGTATTCACTAGCCTTTGTTGACACAGTGTTTATTCCAAGAATACATGCTATTCTTCACCGCTGCTTCACACTTAGTTATGTCTGTTCAACCCCAGCCATTCAGTCGAACACCTCCCTCAGACACTTGTCTCAGAAACATCGCTTCATTTTCCTACTCAGTACAAATATTGTCTCTTCTCACTCATGTTGAAAATAGCAAAATTCTGAGTGAATCCCGGTCCACGTTCATAAGGGACCCTTTAGTTTATCGTTCACTCCTCCTCCCTCTGGTTGTCTACCTCTTCCTACTTCCTGTTCCCTTATCTGTTCCCTGTTAATTTCTTATAATTACCTGCCTTTTGTACCTTGATTTGCCTTGTCTGTCAATATGTTTATTTTTTCCTTCCAGGTTTTTTACCTCTTTTCCTGCTGAATAAATTCATTATAAAAACACCCAAAGGTTATTTTGTGTTTCCTGGCAGGAGGGGTTAAACTACACTGCAACGAAATGTGTCTCGATCCCTGGCAATAGAGTCAGATACAACTCAAGAGGCGTGATAAATACTTATACTACTACTAACTACTACTACTACTACTACTACTAATATATAATAAATAATAATAATAATAATAACGCTGGTGTGAAAAATCACATGATAATAACAATAGCAATAAATGCAGTAATTATAAAACAGAGTTAAATTAATGGAGAATAATAACAATAATACTAACAATACTTATACTAATAATACTAATACTACTATAACTACTACTACTACTACTACTACTACTAATACTACTACTACTACTACTATAATATAATAATAATAATAATAATAATGCTGGTGCGGAAAAGTCACATAATGATAACTATAAATGCGGTAATTATAAAACAGAGTTAAATTAATGGAAAATAGTAACAATAATACTAATAATACTAATAATACTTACTACTACTACTACTACTAATAATAATAATAATAATAATAATAATAATAATAATAACGCTGGTGCGAAAAAGTCACATAATAATAACAATAAATGCGGTAATTATAAAACAGAGTTAAAAGAATGGAAAATAGTAACAATAGTACTAATAATACTAATACTAATACTACTAAAAACTACTACTACTACAATTAATAATAATAATAATAATAATGATAACAATAATAATAATAATTGTTGTGAGGTTTTAAGGGGTCAAATAAGAACAAAACGACGGGTAAAAATGTAGGAAAATGTATTAACAAAAGAGTAGACAAATTACAATACAGAGAAGTGGAAATCACGTCCGACAAATAGAGTTATGGCTTACTCGCATTGGCTTACTGCCAAGCCACAATTGTCCCTGTTACTTATAGTAACCCGTCGGCGCATTCCATTAGTCTTATAGGGTGTATCACCTATAAAAATAATAATTATAATAATTATAATAATAGCACAAAGAGAGTTCGAGACTAGGCACGACTCTGTGGGAAATGTAATTTACTAAGAATTATGTAAGAAATTCAACTATGAGATACAGACGGATTATCTAATCCCGGCTAGGAGACCGGACCTAGTATCAATCGACAAGAAAGCAACATGCAATCTCATGGATTTTGCCGTCCCGGCCAACCACCGAGTGAAAATAAAAGAAAGCGAAAAGATAAACAAATACTTAGACATTGTCAGAGAACTGAAGAAACTTTGGAACATGAAGATGAAGGTCGTACCAATTATAATAACTGCTGTTCTTGGAAAGGTCTCCAAAGTTCTGGAAAAGAATTTGGGTGAATTGGAAATCAGAGAAATAATCGACACCATCCAAACTACAGCACTGTTAAGATCGGCTAGAATAGTCAGAAGAGTCCTGGAGCCCTGAGGATACTTGCTGTCACTCAGCCTCCAATGAACCACCAGCTACGACAGGTGTGAAAACATAATAATAATAATAATAATGATAATAATAATAATAATAATAATAATAATAACAGTCTCAAAAGCTATGGAAAAGAATTTGGGTGAATTGGAAATCAGAGGAAGAATCAGGACCATCCAAACTTCAACACTCTTAAGATCGGCTAGAATACTCAGAGGAGTCCTGGAGACCAGAGAGACTTGCTGTCACTCAGCCTCCAGTGAACCACTGGCTACACCAGGTAGTGAAAACCTCAATAATAATAATAATAATAATAATAATAATAATAATAATAATGATAATAATAATAATTGGAAATCAGAGGAAGAATCCAGACCATCCAGAGTACATCATTGTTGAGATCGGCTGGAATACTCAGAAGAGTCCTGTAGACCTGGGGAGACGTACTGTCACTCAGCCTCCAGTGAACCACCGGCTACGGCATGTGGAAAAAACTTGAATGGAATGAAATAATAAAAATAATAATGTCAAGATTTTTACTAAAAGTGAAAAAGAACTGAAAACCATTTACAGACGATAAGAATATACGGCCAAGATCCAAGGGAAGGAATGTGTCATGCCCATGATGAAAATTGGGGAGGGTGTAGCAAAAAAAGGAATAGAACTAAAAATCAGTATTTTAATCATCTATTAATAATGGAGATTCGCTTCCGGTTTTTGTCTGTAACAAAGATTATGTCACTGCTTACGTCACATACCCAAAATCGTCATAACATACAATAAATACACTTTGAACATGCAACATTTAGACAGTCCTCATTTTTTTAAAACAAGTTTTAATAAATACATGACTGGTATTATATATCTATATATAGTTTGTTTTATTTTAATACATATTTAAAGTTTACATTTAAATTGTTTTATTTTTTAATGCTTTAATGAATTTGATGATTTTACTTAGGGTACAAACTCGCTGACATTGAATTTTTAACTCTCACCCCTCAAGCAATATGTTTCAAAAATCTATTTTACATCGCCCGGGGGCGTTTTTTATTTTGTACTAGTTAGGTTAATTACAGTACCTGCTGTTGCCTAAATGGTCACTCGTCTAATTATTAGAATTAGGATAAAGGAAATGACTTACCGGGGAATAAATATTGAGTTAATTGCAATATTGATGGTCGATACAAGTATTAACCGAATAAGTCAGTGTTTAGCACAAACGTCAAGCACGGATATTGCCTGATATTATAAAAAGAAGACTGTTTTGTTTTTCACTTCAACAACCACGTTCAGCATTTAACAACATCTGTGTTTAATATTTCACGTTAACATTCACGTTCAGGACATTCAACAATATCGTGTCTGACATTCAACTTTTGAAATGACGCAATCAATTACATAGCATTCAACTTCACTGCGAAACTGTTTTCAACGGCCATAATTGTAATATTCATTTGCCTGTAATTAATCAATATCTTAATAAATTGAATGGAATTAATCCTGAAATACTTATGGTGAAATTCGAGTAGGTTATTTCTATATCTTATTATAATGGAGATTGTGTGTTTTTCTGTCTATAACCGAAACTATATTACTACTCAAGTCACAATTCCCTTAATTATTTACGTCAAATTCTCCATGATTTCATTCTTTTAAACCTTCAGTTATTAATAAAATTTGTTTTACATTAATACTGTTGATCATGTCTACGTACTAATAACATGCAATTGTATTTATATATACAACAAAATAGACGTTTACAGTATGAATGGGAAGGCTAATTTGCATATTGATCTTAAAAAATTGATTTTAATAAATATATGCTTAGTATTATTGATTTCTAATTGTTTGGTTTTATCTTATTGAATATGAGCAAAAATCTCTTCAATAAATCTTAAAAGAAATCCCTTAACAAGAAGAAATAACTAATATTATTCTTTACTTCCTATTTAAACTAAACAGTTTAATTAGGAAAATTTACCAATGAAAGAAGGGAGTAACGGAAAATGATGGAAGAGTTAGTTTCAAAGTTGTTCTATTTTTCAATCATACCCCCTCTGTTCAAAATCTTTTTATCTACATTCTTATTCAGTCTCATTAGCCTTTCTAATTTAATATGATATTTCATCTTATTAAAACTTAAATACTTGCACCCGGAGGGTGCATATATTTGCTAGTAATGATTAATTCAAATTATTAGATTTATGAATTTTTCAAATTATGAAACCTAGAAAAAGGAAACGAGATTATTGAAAAAGAAAATAACCTTATGCAAAATAAATAATGAAATTGTTTGATGCTTGTTTGTTTGTTTTGTTTTACGGCATATCAACCCAGTGGGTCATTTAATGCCGATAAAGTTTTGAAATAAATCAATTCTTAATGGATAATACAATTTTTTTATAAATACATTTTTCTATTTAACCCATAGATGGAACCCTAACAGGTACTACCACTCCGGGTCAGAGTGGACCAGGGAGCAATGGTGATGAATGGGGTGCTCCACATTCCCCAAACCTCCAAAACTGGAACCTCACCATCAGATAGAGTTTAACGTCAATTCCAGGACATGTAGACCCGCAGCCACTGCCTTCCAGCACCCATATGATAAAAAAGGGGCTGGCTTGCCATAAGGGCAATAGGGTTGGGAAAATCATATAGGTGCTAGGGCTTGACGTGACCAGCCGATTGATCGGAGGGGGCCTCTCCGACCGCCCGTCTAGCCCAAGAAAGGCCCAAAGTGGAGTATTGCATGTCATGAACTGCTCATCCACCTGGGCTCTATCCTTAAGCATCATGGGTCGCCACCACGGCCAACAGGTGGCCCCATTGGGGGAGTCTTACCCCTCTGCAGAGGTGCAGTCGGTGTATTCTAACGCCCCAGCCGACAGGGCGGGAAATTGTTTGAATCTTGTAATAAAGATTATATTTAACCACTTAGGAAATTGGCTCATTTTAGCTACTGTCACGAAGTGTCTGTCGATCTATTCAAACCCCTTCGTCCAGTCGTGTGTTCCAGAGTAGCTAAGGTGATGATTCTCCGAGGGAGAAATAAGTATTCCCAGGGGAAAAAAATATGGAACGTTTTCTTTTCTTAAGAAAAGGAAAAACTCAGCCAATTGGACAATTTATAAGTGATAAATAATTATTTTATTTAAAAAATAATTATTTCTCTGAATGTTTGAGATGAGTCTTGAAGATTAGTATTATCTGCGTTATTCGGACTATTGTCCCATCTTCATTGTTATTTGTACAACGTTTCGGCCGATATACCCCCGGCCTTCTTCAGGTATTTCTTGTCGGGCTCGGGAACCTTCTCGGACTCGGGAACCTCCGAAACGTTGTACAAATAACAATGAAGATGAGGACAATAGTCCGAATAACGCAGATAATAAAAAATAATTATCATTTACTTTTTTTTTCAGAAACAAACATATACAACAACATAAAAATGTATTCAAACGACTTATAGGACGCACTTTTTCCCCAAAATTTTGGCTAAAAAATTACCCTGCGTCTTATACATCGTAGGTGGAGTTTGAGACCTCCCGTAGGCCTGGGCTAATCTTCTCTATGATGCTCACTAACCCAGCTTACGCTCAGTACTTTTACCAACCCTAAACTCCATGCATCCTTATTTTATTGCCTTTATACTGCTATTTCTTCTGTTTGTATAATGCACAGCTAGACTGTTTTCAACAATATATGCTTAAATACACTGTTTTTTCCTGAATCTGACCTGCTGATATAGGGGTGCGTCTTATATGCCCGTGCGTCTTATATGCCGTCAAATATGGTAACTCTTTTAAAATTTCTTTTCCATTCAATCGGCCGTCTCTCACTAAAATCCCTCCTCTCTTCAACTTAACGCCTTTGACCATCAACCAACCGATTCAAACTTCCTTCTTACTAACTTTTTTCCGTTCCTTAAACTATCATCTAGTTTCATTAAATTTTTCGCGCCTCACTGTTTTGTTTACAACTTTAAAAAATTCAGTCTAAGGGTGGAAACTCTTGTTCGCACTTTGTTCAAATGAACAACACACCAAATGAGCAATGCCCCATTTCACTTAATTTAAATTACATTACCAACAGAACGTGTGTTAATAAACTATTCTTAATTTGTTAAATTTATTCATAAATTTAACAAATTATGACAGTTACCCTAACGCGATCAAAAATAATTAATATCAATAACGCTGATCTATTAAGAGATTCTGCTGCTCTCTGGTCTGATTTGATTTAAAATCATTATATTAATGAGAGTTAAGAAATATCTGAGGTTTAGCCATATCTATTATTATTATTATTATTATTATTATTATTATTATTATTATTATTATTGTTAGTAGTAGTAGTAGTAGTAGTATTGAGTTTTCACATCAGCATTGTGCTGATGTTCTTTCACTGGAGTCTGAGTGGCAGCCAGTCTCCTCAGGTCTCCAGGACTCATCTGGGTATTCTGGCAGATTGCTGGAGTGCAGTGTTCTGGATGGTCTCAATCCTTCCTCTGATTTCCAGACTTTCCAAACCCTTTTCCAATCCTTTTGGGACCGTTCCAAGTGCACCAACTACAATTGGTATCACCTTGATTTTCATATTCCATAACTTTTTCAGTTCTCTGGCAAGGTCCAGATATTTGTCCATTTATTCATTTTCCTTCAGCTTCACCCAGTGATCTACTAGAACTACAAAATCCACCAGTTGACACGTTCTTTCTTTTTGTTAATCAACACTAGGTTTGGTCTTCTTGCTGGGATAAGGTGACCCGTTTTTATTTCAAAGTCCCAGAGAATTTTATGTGTTTCGTTCTCAAGAACAGATTCTGGTTCATGGTATGGTCAAAATTAAATTTTTTGCATAATTCCCAGCAGATGACCTTCCCAACCAAGTCATGTCTAGTTTTGTACTCCCGTTGTGCTAGTTTGCTACATTCGCATAGTACATGGTTTATGGTCTCATCTCTATTACCGCATAGTCTGCATTATTATTATTATTATTATTATTATTATTATTATTATTATAATCATGAAATTGTCATTTTCTTCGATGGATGGAAGTGAAAATACAAGCAACCACATTTGATGAACATTTCTTCAAAAAATATAAAGTAAGCAAAAAACGAACACTATATCATTAATAGAAGATAGTCTCAGAATTATTTTGACATAAAGTAAGTAAAATCGTCGAGATACCCTAAAGTCGATATCGGCCATACAGAGAGTGAGTCTATCCCTTTTTCACTAGCGCTAGATCAAGGAGATTGTTTTTGGCATCTGAGGTGGAATACCGCACTTATCATCAGCTCCTCACTTTACTGCACAGGTCCCTATGCTACTCATACGCTGAGTTGGCAAGGGCCGGTATCGAACTTGAAACCTTTTGGTTCTTGGGACCGATACTCTACCGACTGATTTTTTAAAAACTATTGCGCATGACTATGAGTTGGTTGGTTGGTTGGTTGGTTGGTTGTTTTTTATGGCATGTCAACATTGTTGGGTTATTTTATGCTGAATACTTTTTTTATCATTCTTGTTGGGTATTCAAATTTTTTAAAACTCATTTAAAAAAAATTTAAACACATTTTTTTAAAAGTCTAGTTAACCAAAAGATGGGACGCTAACATATACAAGGTACAGATACGAGTCAGAGTCGACCTGAGAGAAATGGAGAGAAAGGGTGACTTCACACTCCCCCTAAGCTGCAGAATTGTAACTTTTATTAGGACGAAAACATTACACAACGAAACCTGCACACACACACACATGTATATACATATATAGGGTGACCCAAAAAACAGACTTTTTTATTGGATCAACACACACACACACACAACACACACACACACACACACAATATATATATATATATATATATATATTATATATATATATATATATGTAAGAAAGTTTTATAGAAGATGATCAGAACGCTCACGATCAGTAGATATATATATATATATGAAAAAACTAAATTTGCAAAATGTCCGACAAAATATGAATCGATTGTTTGTGTGGTTTATCCATCTTTTATATATATTAATATATATATATTTGGTGAAGAAGCTCGTGGGCATACTCACGAGTGGAAATGGTCATAACACGATGCCCATGGTATTTAAGCCTTTATATACATATATATATATATATATATATATATATATATATATATAAAAGAGAGTTTTATAATTTGCTTGAAGCATTGTGTATATATTGGTTTAGGGGTTGATTTTGAAAGCTATCACAATGCAAAGAAAAATAATAAGGTAACAATGGTGTTGTGTGTTAACCTGTATTTCATTCATGAATTTTCGAGATAAAATCTCTTTGTCAGAAGATCACTGGAACTGAAGTCGTCTTGTTATGGCATTTCTAATTAAATGAAATTTTTTTTTTCAGAATGATGGTATTTTTTATAACTGTATTCTCGTGTTGCATGTTTACGTGAATGCGTTTTTTTTTCAAAGTGTGCGTATGTTGTCATGCGCGTGTGCATGAAAATGCGTGTAGGCTGTGACGTTATGACAGTATCCACGCGCGGGAGTGCGTATGAAAGAGCGTATTTGTGTTTGGTGGCCATGGTAATGTATAATATTTCGTTTTGGATGTAATATAAATCAATTTAATCATTTCTTATTATAATTATTAATATTATTATTATTACTATTTTTATTATTGATATTATTATTATTATTATTATTATTATTATTATTATTATTTGTTTATTGGATTTGTATTACATCAAAACGAATATATTATATATATATATATATATATATATATATATATATATATATATATATATGCGTGTAATTGTCGGTGTGTGAGTGTTCGTCAGTGATATAGAGTGTGTGTGTACGATATGTGATCTGGTTTATCATTGAAGCTCATATATATATATATATATATATATATATATATATACTCACACAACACACACACACAGACAGAAAGAAGAGAGAAAGGGGAGGGGGAGAGAGAAGCCATTTCCCTGAGTAGTCCACTTTAGTTTTAATATCAAACATTTTCTTCTTTTTCAGACAACCGTATATGTACGCTTGAACATCACTGTCAAAATAGCAATTTCTGTTGCTGGTGGTTCCCGCCCATAAGGTATTAATTCTACTGAAAATACGCCTAGACCTCCACACCGTATTTCCATACTCTGACAGTTGACGAAGCGTGCGTCCTCTTTCATGGTCGAACGACACTCCCACGGAGAAAAACGGACTAATCAGAAAGTTTCTCAAGGAAGTTTTATGATCTCCGGCTCTTAGAGCTAATTTTAACGGCAACTCAGACAGTTGACAAGAAGTGCCTATCGAATCGAATGTTTGGAAACTGAGCTCGGTGCTTGTTCGGTAGCGCGAATGTAGACCCCACGCCCATTCGTTAATTGAGATTTGTAGCGACGCGATCGAAATTAATGAAATTCTTAAACTTAAGAACAAACGATCCCAGCATTAACCAAAATGACTGCTACTGCCTTACAGAGTGCGAATTCTCTTGAGACGTCGAGATGACAACCACCCTGTCGGTGGGGCGTTAGAATGCATCAACTGCACCTCTGCACTCCCCCACGTGATGCTTAAGGATTGTTTGAGATGTCCATGACATCTTTAGACGGGCAGTCAATGAGGCCCCTCCGATCAATCAGCTTCACGTCAAGCCCTAGCAATTGCCCAACGCTATTACCCTTATGGCAATTTTTTAAATGGCTGAGAGTAATACATTTTTTTTTTATCTCAGAATCGAGTAATAGTCCTTGTTTATCGGTCTGTTTAAAATTTGATGTCTGAGAAAAATTTACTCGCCTTTCTCCTTATTCTGAGATAATAAAAAATTATCATCTTCCATATCTGAAGATGATCTAATTAATAGATCGAAACACTGCAAATATTATATTATATATATATATATATATATATATATATATATATATATAGATAGATAGATAGATAGATATAGATATAGATATAGATATAGATATGGCAGCATCTTTTAATTTAAACAAATTCAATTAAACGTAATAGAATCCATATTATATGAAATATTTTCATTTTTCTTTCAAGTTTTTGCAATAATTTTTTTGGTGTTCTTATCTTAAAAAAAAATTTCTGATTTGTCAGAAAGTTTTTATTAATAGACCAAGTACTTTCAGTTCTTTATTAAACCGTTATCCAGGCTGTTTATGATTTGTTTAAACTATTGTGTTGTTTTTGTCGCCTGGTGTCGCTAAGTAATGCTGGGGTTTGTTTAATTTGATATATCTAACGAACTAGATAAACGTGATTTAGAATAAATAATCGTTCTATCTATTTAAAGTCATTTCGAATATTATCGCCGGTTTCATAGTCCCATTAATAGTGAATTGTCAAAATTTTATGCTTTGCTTCAAGGAATTTACATTTTTTTCATATTATTTTCAGCATCAAGTATTTTTTGTATATATATGAAAGTTGAAAAACGGAAGTGAATCCGATATGTTGAAAAGATAAGTATATTTTCAACACACACACACACACACACACACACACACACACACATATGTATATATATACAAGATGATATAGAAGATGAGTTCGGTTTAAAAACAAGCTCTGAAGATGATTTTTATAAATCGAAATATTGTTTAATATTAGCTATGAATATGATATAAAATATTTTCATTTTAACAGCATTGTGAGTTTTTATATCCTTTTATCTATACTTATACCTTCGGATTCATTTCCTTTCTCTTAACTTTATATATATATATATATATATATATATATATATGTGTGTGTGTGTGTGTGTGTGTGTGTGTGTGTGTGTGTGTGTATGTGTGTGTGTGTGTGTGTTTTAAGTTGAAAAATGGAAGAGAATCCGTCAAAATGTTGAAAATTAATTATCTTTTCAACATATATATATATATACATATTTATATATATATATATATATATATTTCAACATGAGTTTTTTAACATATATTTAACACATATATATCTTTATTTTATCAGTATATATATATATATATATATATATATATATATATATATATATATATATATATATAAACTTTATTTTTTTCAGTCTGTTCATATTTACCAAGTTCTGTATGTGTTCACTGGTTTGTGATATCGACCATTCTTTTTTATTACCATATGAAACCGGCTTTAGTTTTGTTTCTCCCCTCTTTCTTGCCGATTGCATATGTGTTGCCGGTGGTGTGTATGGGGGGGGGGTTGCTCTCCGATTTTTACGCGCATAAATTCCTCCGCGGATAAATTCGCTCTCGATTCTGTTTAAGCAGGTGTCCATGTCCGAAATATAAACCAACAAATGAAGAGACAGGAATTGCCAACCCCGATTTCGCAGCCTCCCACCCCGCCAATTCTTCATCTACATTTCACCCCCCTACCACCACCACCACCACACACACAAGCCTCTTCCCCCTAACACTTCATCCACATTGAGGATACGGAAAAATTAATTTTCTGTACAATTTGATCAGTAATTCCCTGTGGATGTTATCCGAATATTGCAGTTGGGGCGGTGTGTGTGTGGGGGAGAGGAAACGCTGAGAAGCGTCGGTGGTGGTCGGGGTTAAAACCAACCAAATGAGATTTACTTGAGGTGACAATGGCGGGGAGTAAAATGTTCAATCTGTCCGTTTTGGCGCGAAAGAAAGGTTGCAGGGTAAGCTCTGTTCTAACTCCAATCGAACGCGGGCAAGATCGTTAACTGGAAATCTCGTATTTTCTCGCTCCGATGCGCACAATCTCGTACTGATTTGCAAAATCTCGTGGCGGTCTGTGGCCACGTAATTGAAGACGAGGTGTAGGAATTGACTCTACAAGCCATTGGCAATGTCACCGTTCATGATCTAATGTCTTAGACGGCGGTGGGGGGGGGTCTGCTGCTAATTTCTTCAGCTATAAAATGATTCCACCAAATTGTATTAATCAGTAGGCCTTCCCACCAGCCTTTGTGGACCAACAGCGGTTTTATATTAGACGCTATACTGATCGAATTTACGAGGATGTCTTCTACGTGGATGGGTTTGAAAAGTGCTTTCCGTTCGCTGGGAGGTTTTTAAAATGCAAATATCTTTTTACCAATGATGAAATTTCCGGAGGGGTAAAAGATTTAAATACCGAACATTTTGATACAACTTTCTTCCTCGTCGGAGATTACATATTCAATTATATATTCAGACAAATAACTTCATATTTATCTTTTTTAACCCATATCCTGCCAAACAAGCAAAGACTAATTCGATTATTATCTTTAGCACACAGAGAAGTGTGGGTCAAAATTTAGGTACTGGACAGGAATGCCGATGTGGAAGTACCTTATGAAAGAAATGTGGTACTATGAAAAAAAACACCCGGTACCTGTAAAAGGGAGTGATTAAATTGAAAAGTAAAGAGTAGAGAGACAAGACTGAGAAACCGTTAAGATAGGTTTTAATACAAAACAGACGAATCAGTTATAACAGTTCAATCTGAAAACAAAATGCCTGCGCGTATATATATATATATATATATATATATATATATATATATATATAATATATATATATATATATATATATATATATATATATATATATATATATATATATATATATATATTGTATATATATATATATATAATATATATATATATATATATATATATATATTGTATATATATATATATAATATATATATATATATGTATATATATATATATATATATATTGTATATATAATATATATATATATATATATAAATATATAATATATATATTGTATATATATATATATATTTATATATATTGTATATATATATATATTATATATATATATATATATATATATATATATTATATATATATATATATATATATATATATATATATATATTGTATATATATATATATATATATATATATATATATATATATATATATATATATATATATATTATATATATAATATATATATATATATATATATATATATATATATATATATATATATTATATATATATATATATATATATATATTATATATATATAATATATATATATATATGTATATTATATATATATATATATTGTATATATATATATATATATATATATATATATATAATATATATATAATATATATATATATATATATATATATATATATATTGTATATATACATATATATATATATATATATATATATATATATATATATATATATATATATATATATATATATATTGAAAATTGATTATTTATTTGTAGGATGCAAAGTTAGAAAATAGCAATAGGTATTTTTTTATACCCTTGTATTTAGATATAAAATCTAAAATAATAAAATCCTTTTTCGTTCAATACTCTTCAGAGAAATACTATTAAAAAAAAAAAAATACCTATTGCTATTTTCTAAATTTTCCATCCTACAAATATATATATATATATATATATATATATATATATATATATATATATATATATATACATTTGTGTGTGTGTGTGGTTGTGTGTGTGTGTGTGTGTGTGTGTGTTGTGTTGAAGAAAAGGTGAAAGTGAATCAGACAGTATGTAATATTGTAAAATTGAAAAAGCATAAGTTCATAAACGAATAATGTTTATTTCGCCTACTTTGCAGTGTTTCGGTCTGTTTCGATAGATCTTCATCAGGTAAAGGTCTATCGAAACAGACTGAAACACTGCAGCGTAGGCGAAATAAATATCATTCGTTTATGAACTTGTGTTTTTTCAATTCTTTACAATATTACACACACACCACACACACACACACACACACACACACACACACATATATATAATATAATATATATATATATCATCACCATTTCTCTCATGTCCACTCTCAGCCGGAGCGGTAGTACCTGTTAGGATCCATCTATGTGTTAAATAGTAAAATGTCTTCATAAAGGATTTTCGAGGAATGTGGAGTACCCCTTCATCACCATTGCTCCCTGGTCCACTCTGACCCGGAGTGGTAGTACCTGTTTGGGTCCCATCTATGGGTTAAATAGAAAATATGAGTTTATAAACAAAATTGATTATCCATTAAGAATGAATTTATTTAAAAACTTTATCGGCATTAAATGACCCACCGAAGTTGATATGCCGTAAAAAAAACACACCAAAACCAAAGTACGAAGTAGAGTTTTCAAATAATGAACACAAACAAAAAAATGTATTTTAATTATTCATTTAAAAAATCTGATTAACTGAGAACCTGGCATGTGCAAACCTATGCAACTCCCCATTTCTCTATCGGTGACGTGAAGTAGGTAATAAATTCAGTCGAAACACATTTCGGTGCTTAATTATTCAATTTAAGCTGGACAATAAAAATAAGATATCCATAGTAAATTGATTGGGCAATACGAATTAAAAAAGAGAAAAAAACCCAGCCAAGCTTCAACAAAAATAAAACAATTTGAAATGTAAACTTTAAATATGTATTAAAATAAAACAAACTATATATACATATATAATACCAGTTATGTATTTATTAAAACTTGTTTTAAAAAACAATGAGGACTGTCTAATGCTGCATGTTCAAATTTTGAGTGTATTTATTCTATGTCATGACGATTTGGGTAATATGACGTAAGCAGTGACGTAATTTTTGTTACAGACAAAAACCGGAAGTGAATCTCCATTATTGATAGAGATAAGACTAGTACAAAATAAAAAACGACCTCCGGGCGATGTAAGAATAGATTTTTGAAACATATTGGGAGTAAAAAATTCAATGTCAGCGAGTTTGTACCCTAAGTAAGTAAAATCATCAAATTCATTACGTCACTGCTTACGCCACATTACCCAAAATCGTCATAACATAGAATAAATACACTTAAAATTTGAACATACAACATTAGACAGTCCTCATTATTTTTTTAAAACAAGTTTTAATAAATACATGACTGGTATTATATATCTATGTATAGTTTGTTTTATTTTAATACATATTTAAAGTTTACATTTCAAATTGTTTTATTTTGTAATCCTTTAATGAATTTGATGATTTTACTTACTTGGGGTACAAACTCGCTGACATTGAATTTTTTACTTCCACCCCCGGGCAATATGTATCAAAAATCTATTTTACATCGCCCGGAGGGTGTTTTTTTATTTTGTACTAGTCTTATTATAATGGAGATTGTGTGATGTCTGTCTGTAACCGATACTATATTACTATTCAAGTCACAATACCCATAATTATTTACGTTATATTCTCCATGATTTTATATTTACTTAGTATTATTGGTTTCTGATTATTTGGTTTTATCTTAATGAATATGAGCAAAAATCCCGGGGATAAATCTGAAAATAAATCCATTAACCAGAAGAAATAACTGTAATTTTATTTTTTATTTCCAATTTTAACTAAATAGTTAACAACAAATTTTAACTTACTAATTTCCGTTATAACATTTTCACGATTAAGATATTGAATAATAGGCAGTGCTATCCAATGGTGAGAAATATGAGATATAAAAAGCGTATACTTAGATTTAGCCGGATACTATACAACCCGTGCGCGAGCTATTTCTTAAGAAAAACCTATATTTATAGACGGGAACATCAAATTCTGTGATCGTATTCAATAATTCAGAGGTTATATTTATGAAAAGCTGAATTCAAGTATGATCTATTCTAAAATCTACATGTACTTAAGCCCAATTGTTTGAACCGGTATAAGTTTAGTTGTCCCAATATAGTATGGGAAACTATACATAGTTTATTTATACGCATCAGTCAAATAAAACACTCGCCGTTTTATTCCTCCTCAATATTGTCATAAGGAAGTGACTTAACATAAATAAATGAATATTCACTCATCATGACAACCTCAGCTGGAGTTGTAGAATACGCACCTCTACAAAAGAGGTAAGAAACCCCTTCACCTAAATAAGAGTATTAACGCAATGGGTAACGCTAACAGCCTCGCCCAGGTGTTTAACAGGGAGGATAATACGGTTGATTATCATTTTATCAACGACATATATATATATATATATATATATATATATATATATATATATATATATATATATATATATATATGGCAGACTGAGCTCTTCGGCCTTTGGTAGGTAACCATTGATTGGGTTTGTGGCAACCCTTGATGCACCAATTCTTTCCTATCGACTGTGCCAAAAAGTGATCAATGCATGTGGGAAAATGGAAGGTGAAGATCACATGATGACGATCACATGATGACGCTTGCATAAACGTCAATAGGCACATGCATTGATCACGTCATTGGCTTTCGTAAACAAACGCGCATATAAAAATTAACGGTTAATAACATCATATTCAGACATCCACTGTAAACTTTACATCTTTCATTTTGTTCCTCACATAAACATTACTTAACAGTGTCCTGAAGATGGTACAATATACCGAAATGCTTAAGTATTGACACAAAAAATTTGTTTTCTTGATCATAACATACTATGTTTGTTATATTTTTAAAACATTTTCTTCTCATATTATATATATAAATATATTATATATATATAAGTTAAACTTAAAGAGCCAGATAACCTACTAATGGTTTCGCTTAGTAGCTCATCAGTACAAGAATCTATTTATTGCGCTGATGATATACTAAACGAAACTATTAGTAGGTATATCAATATTGTCATACGGAAGTGACTTAACCTGAATAAATGAATATTCAGTTATCATGACAACCTCAGCTGGAATCGTAGCATACGCCGACTAAAAAAGGTGTTGAAGACGGATCATAATAGGGGTGATTATCATTTATCATCGGTATAATATAATATATATAATATTAATAATTTGAAGGCAATTACAATGCGTATAAAAAATAAAAAAACAAAAAGATGTTATTTTTGTCTTATCGATTTCGAAGTATAAACTTCATCTTCAGAGGTGCATATAAGAAA
>CM042171.1:3212326-3217326 GCA_023376005.1 Doryteuthis pealeii | reverse complement strand
TCATAAAATAATGTTAAGCTGTGTTAATTAAAGGTTTGGGTAAGGGCTGGGGTTTAAGGTTAGGATTTAGGGTTTGGGTAAGGTCTGGGGTTTAGCGTTAGTTTAATGGGAAAATAAATAAATAATTTGGGTTCTGTTTTTTTTCTGGGTCACTCTGTAAAATAGTTAACGTTTTCGATAATTTTGCCAAAATTATAATTATACGAATATATTTTATTAAAAAAACAAAACAAATTGGCTAAACTTACAAGTCGGTCGGAAAATTAGGATCACCTAGAAATAATAATTGTAATAAAACTGTCAATTTTAACTAAGGCGGTTTAAGGTTAGGATTTAGGGTTTGGTTAAGGGCTGGGGGGTTAAGGTTAGGATTTAGGGTTTGGGTAAGGTCTGCTGTTTAGGGTTAGTTTAATGGGAAAATAAATAAATAATTTGGGTTCTGTTTTTTCTGGGTCACTCTGTAATATGTTTTATTTTTCTGACCGATTTGCAAGTTTAGTCACCAAATTTCAGTTCTATTCCACTCGTACTCGTATTTTAGCCATATTCGTAATAGCAAATATCAAACTTCTATTACATTTATGGGTTTTATAAGATAACATTGATGGTAAGATTTTTTCTCGAATGACTGAATTCGATTTTGACGATCATTTTGAAACTGTTTGTGCTTGATGTGCATTATTAATGGGTTTATATAATGAAAGATGATTTTATGAATTTGATTAATTTAAGATATTAACCAAATGTTCATTAATGTATAATTTCTGAAATATAAATTTGAAGAATAAAGTACGTTCAACCAACATTAGTCACTGTCAAGGAAGAAATGGGGAGTTTAAAAAAAACATATTTTAATACTGTTGTTCATTGCAAATTGTACTTTCTATTATTTATACAGCGTTACGTCTTTATATAATTTTAAAATGTTCTCAAGTTTTTTCAAAAATATCCCTCACACTACTTGAAAATGTAATTCCTAAAATGTGATAGATAGTATTTTGAGATGTAAACGAGTACTTATATCAAATAAATATTAATCTTTTTCTTTCTTGGTATGTTTATGTTGGTTATTATAGGGTTGTTTGATATATTCGTTGTAAGGTCACCAGTTTAATGTTAAAATTCCATGAAATATTCAAACATAAAAAGACACCATAAAACATTCAATTATTGTAGGCACATGGCATAAATAACAAGACTCAATATTAAAACAAACAACTTGTATTGAGAAAAGTTTTACAAAAAGGTAATGCAGAATACCGAGCAAAGTTCTTTTATCAGTCTTTCGTAAAAAAAATGTAATTTTTGTAAAGTTCTTTATAACATGTAAGAAAAATATGTTATAAGTTTTGAATTGAGAAAGAAAGAGTAAGAATTCAAAGTCACAAAACAGTCAGTCGCAAGTAACATTGTTGATCTCGTAAATGGCTGATTCGAGAGATAGAAAGATATAAATACTCATACCTTCTTATAAGTGAATGTGATTTTATCTAACGTTAGAATGACGTGGATTTGGTTAGACGAATAATTTCTTTTTGGTTGGGATCCGAAAAGTTGGTTAATTTATACACTTAGGCTAGGCTCCAAGAGGGGTCTGTTTGATAAACTTCTTTTTAGGCGCGAACGTCTCTGATTGGTCGAAAATGTAAAAAATTTATTTCAGTTTTCTTTTTTTACTAGGGTGCGCAATCCGTTGCGCAAACTATTAAATTTCGTCGTAGTAAGAACTTCCGGTTACACTACATGGTATCACAAAACTCTGAGTCAACCTACTCTTTATCTATAAATGCAAATAGTATGAAATTGGAATAATATACCAGATTTATTAAACAGTATAAAAGGTATTCTGTTTTTTTATAGCCCTTTACCCCAAAGCTTATTTCATCTACACATATAAATTAATAATAATCACATTTCTTTAATCTAGTATAAAAGGAGACGTTTGGACAGAGCGAGTGACGGTAGCGGAGTGCGAACACGCACAGAATTAGTTTGTCAGAATTCATCTTCTCCAGGTTGCGAAAAGTAAATTTGCGTGGATACGTGTTTCTTGTAGAATATAGAGGTAAAGCTTGAGTGTTGGCATCAGAGCAAAAGGCCAACTGTTACGTTGTCTGTGGCGGAATCAAAGGTGTCCAATTGTTGCATAATCTATGCGGTTGCATAAGATTATTGTCAATACCCTGTATTTAGGAAGGGATGGCCCTTTTCATGACACGGGCGGTATTTTCCATGGAATATTACAGAAAGCCTGCGAAATAAGTGAAGTCACGCGGGACCTGCTTGGGTATCAGTTCCAGCTTGGACGTCAGGCAGAGAAGGCATATCTGCCCTAGCTGGGGCTTACCTGCACACGCCTGCTGTGTTTAGTTAGAGGAAGATGTTTCGTTAAGTAAATAAAAGTTTAAACAAATAATATGGTTTTGTGGTTGATGAATGTCTTGGCAACAAGACTGGCATAGAAGAAGAACTGAATCAAGGACGACCAACCAGCAAGAACAGAGAAATAGAAGTCATAGATAAAGAATAGAAACGACTAGAGATCACCAATGGCCAAAGAAGTAAGTTATGCATCTCTCTATCTACCTGTGTCTATATCTCCCCCTTTCTCCAGTAAAAGAACACTTGTGTATGTACCCAACATGGGTATATGTGTATGAGTATGTAACACAATATTAATATAATAATCTGTATCATAATCGGATATTAACCCAACACAAGATAATATGACTTTTGTAATATATTTTTTGTTTCTGCAATGGTGCTAAAATTATTTAACATAGAAATAGAATTTCCAGTTCAATTTGAAACTTAATACTTACTCTATTCAGCCTCACTCCTATCATTATCATTTATCAATAAATATAACTACTAAGTGTTAAATATTGATACTTTAATTATTCTTTAACAAAAGATGATTTCTTATTGTTTACTCAAAGGCCTCCCATCCGGGGAATGACGTCAAACTGCATCAAGTGGTGAAGTTCCAATTCTAGAGCTCCTTGGAGTGTGGAGTACCCCTTCACCTGGTACCATTCAATCGTGTTACATACTCATACACATATACCTATGTTGGGAACATACACAAGTGTTCCCTTACTGGAGAGAGGGGAGAGATATATAGACAGGTAGACAGAGAGATGCATAGATGCATAATTTGCTTTCTTCTCTGGCCGTTCGTGTGATGTCTAGCTTCTTTCTATTTCGTTGATTCATTTATTCTTCTTGGTCAGTCTTTTTGCCAAGACATGCATCAACAAACAACACCATACTATTCTTTTAAAAACTTTTATTCTTAACTACTAAATGTTAATTACTGATACTTTACCTATTTATTTGAACTCTAACATTTTTTAAGAATTGAATAATAATAAACCCTGAATACAGAAAACGAAATATGAACCCAATGCATGAAGTGTAATTTTTTGGGACAAAGACCCAATGAAGAGCCCTTCCTAAGAACTAGGTTAATTGCTGCCCAATAGGGCAGCTTTTAAGTTAATAACTAATAAGTTTCGAATCGTGTATAAGATTCATCTGTAGGGATTTTTAGTGCTTGTTAATTAATATGTTCTAAATATCACTTTATTCAAATTTTGAGTTGTCTATATACTATTTTAATTTTTGTAACCTCTGAATATGTGTATACACACACACACACACACACACACACACACACACACACACACACACACACACACACACACACACACACACTTGTTTCCGTTTTGAATTAATATTATTTTCAGCTCCTCTCTCGATGAGACCGGAGTAAAAACAAGCTCTGAAGATGATTTTTTTATAAATCAAAATATTGTTCAATATTAGCTATGAATATGATATAAAATATTTTCATTTTAACAGCATTGTGTGTTTTCATATTCTTTTATCTATACTCACACACACACACACACACACAACACATATATATATATATATATATATATATATATAATTTTTTGTTATTAATATTGGAGAAATGATTATATATATATATATATATATATATATATATATATATAAGACGAACTTTGTATTGATGACTTAAATAAATAAATCCAGCTCTTAAAGAAATAATTGAGCACTTTATAATCATTTCTCCAATATTAATAACAAAAGATTATATATATATATATATATATATATATATATATATATATATATATATATATATAATTTTTGTTATATATATATATATATTATAATAGAGAGTATGTGTCTGTTTTTCTTATAAATAATATATAAAAAATGACATTAAATAAACAAACATGTTTGAAATGCCATTAAGCAAACCAAAACAATTGTTTTATAGATTGAGTTTCCAAAAAATCAAATACCCAACAAGGATGAATAAAGCCACGTCTCCGGCATAGTATAACCCAACAAGGGTTGATGTGTCGTAAAATCCAACTTACCAAGTAACAACCAAAGGCGTCCCAGCGTGGGGTGATGGTTATTAAGTTTAGTTCGGATGGAAATTCGACAAGTCATCAATGGAGAACTTTACTATGCCAAGGAAAGATGAAGATATATTCACACATATTTAGATGAGAGAAAACAGAACAATTAATTTGCATTTATGAAACAGAATCTTACCTGTTCATATATATATATATATATATATATATATATATATATATATATATATATGGGAATAAAAGGCCTTAGATACCATGGTATCGTGGTTATGGACCATTTCCACTCGCGAGTAGGCCACGAGCTTCTTCAGACCACTGATATCTTTTATTTAGACAGGCATATGGCCAAACTCATTTTATATTCATACATTATATTCATACATGAAATGTATGAATATAAAATGAGTTTGGCCTTATGCCTGTCTAAATAAAAGATATCAGTGGTCTGAAGAACTCGTGGGCCTACTCGCGAGTGGAAATGGTCCATAACCACGATACCCATGGTATTTAAGGCCTTTTATTCCCAAATAACTTTGCTCTGTTTACAATAATTAAACATTGAGCTATCATACGAAACCTGAC
>CM042171.1:3177326-3207326 GCA_023376005.1 Doryteuthis pealeii | reverse complement strand
TACCAGTCCATGACATGCAACACTCCAATTTCGCGCTTACTTAGACTAGACTGGCGGTTGGAGAGGTTCCCCTCTAATCAATTATCTCAAGCCCTAGAATCTACATGATAGTCCCAACCCTATTGTTCTTATGGCAATGCCCAACTATGTTCATCATATATGTGTTATCAGGAGATGCCTGAATGTTTTAGCGTCCTACGTATGTTGTTAGGAGGCCCAGAAGAAAGCAGTGACAAGAAAGCGACGGCACATCAACATCTTCAAGGACAGCCTTCACATGCAACATCTGTGGTCGGTAATGTTTTATAACATTGGACTTTACAGTCACAGGAGGTGCTGTAACTTAAGGGGCACATAAACTGTATTATAGTCTTCCGAGACTGAAATGCCAATAATAATATGTTGTTAAACCGCATCTAAGTGAAATCCGGTAAAACAGAGTTCACGGGTTTCAAAAAGAAAGGAAATATCTCCACACTCAACGGCCAGCCTCTTAAACCAGTAGAACAATTCATGTACATGGGTGGTTAATACACGTATTGCAAAGGCATGGTCGGCCACAAATAGATTATCAGTCATATGGAAGTCCGATCCCCCTGACAAGCTAAATCGACAGTTCTTCTAGGTTGTGGTTGTGTCGGTGCTGCTATATGGCTGCACCACCTGGACCCTAACAAAGCGTCTTGAGAATAAGCTAGATGGGAGCTGCACAAGAATGCTGCGCGCAGTCTTGAAAAAGTCATGGAAACAGCACCCCACAAGGAAACAGCTGTACGGTCACCTGCCCCCCATCTCACAAACTATACGAGTGAGACAAAAAAGACATGCAGGACACTGCTGGAGAAGCAAGGATGGCCTCATAAGTGACATTCTCCTGTGGAAGCCAACACATTGACATGCAAGTGTGGGGCGCCCAGCAAGGACCTACATTGACCTGCTATGCAAAGATGCTGGCTGCTCCGCAGAGGAGCTCCCAGGTGCAATGAATGATAGGGAAGGTTGGCGAGAGATTGTCATGGATACCCGTGCTGCATGCGCGACATGATGATGATGATGAAACAGCATCTAATGGCGAACTTCTAATTTTGGAGCTCTGGAGAGTGTTGAGTACCCCTTCGTCAACATTATTTCCGGGTCCACTCTGGATTCGTAGTACTTGTTAGAGTCCTGTGTGGGGGTTAAATAGAAAAATGATTGAAGAATTTGTTTAAAAATTGGGACCATATTACTTTTAGGCACTACTTTTTGATCTTGATTAAAAAAGGACATGTTTTTCATTTACACCGTCAATATCCAGTTGTTTGTAAGGGGTTAGGGTTAAGGGTTATGGGTTAGGGTTCGGGGTTAGGGTTAGGGGTTAGTGTTTTAATTTGAAAAAATTTAAAAATCGTCTGTTAAAACAACCGGATATTGACGGTGTAAATGAAAAACATCTTTTCTTAATCGTGATCAAAAAGGGGTGCCTAAAGGTCATATGGTCCAAAACTTTGAGTCTTAAAACATTGAATACCCATCAAGCATGAATATAACAAAATATTTTCGGTATAACATTACCCAACAAGGGTTGACATGCCGTAAAATCCAACAAACCAACTAACCAAATTTATGTTTTATTCAACTTTAACAACCACTTACGACCCCTTATTAATCCTCGTGGTAGCATTAAAAATAAACCACATGTGTAATATGATTCTGCTTTTTTTACTGATGCCCATTATGTTACTACTTTTTGACTTAGACAAAAATTCGACCTTAAATAATCGATTTAATTAATTTTAATTCGTTTTTAAAATGAAAATGAGACAACATTTTCATAGTTCCTTGATTAGGGAAAGGGGAATTTTCAAAGTGAATTAAATCAAAAAAAAAAAAAAAAAAAGGAAGAAAAATACGGCCGGAGAGTAAAAAAAAAAAAAAGCAATAAAATCATTTTGTAAGATTTTTATGAAAGGAAATGTTTGACCTAATCGAAATTGAAAGGGATCATGGAATTTTATTAAGCTACGGGTCGTCACTGAATCTTACTATGCAAATAAAGTGAGTAGTTAAATGTTTCTATCATAAATACTCTCCCATCTCCCTCTTACTCACTCAGAGAAACTAATATATATATAAAGAGTAGGTAATCAAGATATACAAAGAGAAGGCGAAAGTGATATGCAGAATACGAGTGAGGGACGGGTCAGGGTTTTTTTTACTTAATTGCTAATTACCACTAATTAGAACCAATTAAAAAAATTAATTAAGGGGTCGGGTTAGCTCAGTCGGTAGAGCATTTGGCTAGAAACCACAAGGTTCCTAGATCGATACCAGTCCTCGCCCACTCAGCGTATGAGTAGCACAGGCATCTGTGCGGTAAAGTAAGGAGCTGATGGAAGGTGTGGCGCTCCACCTCAGATGCTAAAAAACAATCTCCTTGGTCTAGCGCTATTGAAAAGAGGATAGACTCCCTCGCTGACTGGCTGATACCGACTTTAGGCCGCCCCGTCGACTTTACTTTACTTTTTTTAGAACCAATTAAAATGGAACTTTAAAAAAATAACTGAATCCTAAAAGCAAGTAATATTTTAGTATGGATTTTGTGTCATTAAACTAAACAGGAAAAAAGCCTTTAGGAAATAAAAATTGATTTGCTCAGCTTTAGTTTAATAATAGATATGTAGGCAGACATGTGTAATATGTATTATTTAGCGGAATGGTCATAAATTCTCCAATATAAGAATTCAGAGAAGGAATCTCATAACCTAAATTCAATAGAATTCCAGTCTAGATTCTGACAGATTCATCAGTTCTGGCGAGCATGATTTTTGAAATTATTGTTATTGGCGAATATTCATATTTTATTCCCAGATAAAAAGTGTCTACGAGTGAATATCAAGTATCCCCCCTTTGGTGCAGAAACGAAAACATATAATAACGTGTGAATTTCTTTGTCTTTTTCTTGCCAGATACTGTTTTATCTTTACATATATGCAAGGAATACTCACACATATGATCTATTGCCTATCAATAACTCCGCCGCTAGCAATCTTGTTATAAAATGTCATTTTCTTCCAAACCAAAGACACCCGGATTTTATTATCCAAATTCTGTACAATTTGGTAATAAATAACACCTAATGATATCTGTTCGGTCCATATGATACGTTATTATAAATAATAAAATCATGGTGTATTTGTTTTAACATCTATCGAATGCTAGCATGGCAAACTTACTAATGTTTTATATATATATATACATATATATACATATATATATATATATATACATATATATATATATATATATATATATATATATATATATATATATATATATATATATATATATACATATATATATATATATATATATATATATATATATATATATATATATTGCTTGAAGGCAGTTACAATGCGCATATCGTAGGAAATTCGATAATTAATGAAAATAATCGTGACAAGGGAACTCGGGAAATATCGCTCCCTACGTAGAACATCCTACAGCAGCTGTTTCAACTGTTGTACGATGTTTTACTTGCCGATGTTCTACTTGCCGAGTTCACTTGTCATAAGTATTTTCATTAATAATCGATTTTATACGATATATGTAATGTAACTGCCCTCAAGCAAATAAAAAATATATATATATAAATAATAATATACTTTACTCAACAATGCTTCTAAAGCAAATTATTTTAATACATATAATTTTTTTTTTTTAATTTATGGACTCTCTCGTCGATTTTCGACGCATGGGGGTTCACATATACAATGAACACCCACACAGTGATTTGTTTATAGTGGTGAAGGCTTGTGTTGGACCATCCACACTTCTGTCGGAAGGAGATCGTTAGTATACATCGCTGATGAGACTTAATGAAGTCGAGACAGCTGCTGTACGATGTTCTACACTCCGAGTAATTCTTTGCGAGATTCGCTTGTCAATATTATTTATCTTCTATAATTATCGAATTGTATGCGATATGCGCATTGTAATTGCATTCAAACAAAAATATAAATATTAATATATACTTTATTTCACCAATGCTTCTAAAAATAAACAAACATCCCAAAATCTTATTTCCTTCGCCGAAGAGCATAAAGCACCGTGTTTGTTGTTCACTTAGCGTTCCCTTGCCTCATATGGTAGAGACGTCCCAGTATCATTGACAGGTTAATTTCACAGGAATTTCTCGGTGCTGTATCGGTGGCCGAGACGGTATAGTTTCAGACTATCCTGTTGAAGTCCCGGTTTCGATTTCTGTCGGAGGGAGATCGTTAGTATACAACGCTGATGAGACTTAATAAAGTCGAAACAGCTGCTGTACGATGTTCTACACGCCGAGTAATTCTTTGTGTGATTCACTTGTCAATATTATTTATCTTCTATAATTATCGAATTTTATGCGATATGCGCATCGTAATTGCCTTCAAGCAAAAATATAAATATTAATATATACTTTATTCACCAATGCTTTTTAAAAATAAACAAACATCCCAAAATCTTATAATATATATAATAATAATTAATAATATATATATATATATATATAAATCCATTAGAATATGCGTCTGTGTATATATTTTCTTTAATCCTAAAGTTGAGTCTTTCCATGAGACAATCTATAAGCGGAAATGCAACTGAAAGAATAATGAATGTTAATTCATACCAGAAAAAAACTTTCTAAGTTTCGCTAGACGCCACTAAATAACCTTCTTATTTCGCTGTGAATATCTATGCAGTACATGACTATAGAACGGTATGATTTTAATTTTGGAACGAGATATTTTTATATAACAGGTCTGTACAGTATTTCGAAAGTCTCTTTATGTTAGATTAAACATATCAGGTTAAGCACTGAAGCATAAATTTAAAAGTATATCGAACATATTTCTTTTTTTTTCTATTTAAAATTCAAGTATGTTGTTGGACTTTAGTGATAAAACCAGTTTTGTTATTATTATTAGATGCAGTTTAACGTTATAACCAGGACACTAAAAGTCTTAGAGGTCTGTCAAAAATATCGAGTTTGAAGCTGTATTTACCAAGATAGGAATGAACAATGAATTTTTTTTCAGAATACAAGGTGTGTCAAAAAGTACAGATTTTTAAGCTGTATTTACTAAGATAGAAATGAAGAATGAATAGAACGTTATTTTCTTTCAGTATACAAGGTGTGTCAAAAAGTACAGATTTTAAATCTGAATTCACCCAAAAAGAAATGAAGAATAAATGGAACGTTATTTTTTCTTCAGAATACAACGTTAATTTTTTTTAGAATACAAGGTGTGTCAAAAAGTACAGATTTTAAAGCTGTATTTACCAAGATAGAAATGAAGAATGAATGGAACGTTAATGTTTTTTCCAGAATACAAGGTGTGTCAAAAAGTACAGATTTTTAAGCTGTATTTACCAAGATAGAAATGAAGAATGAATAGAACGTTATTTTCTTTCAGTATACAAGGTGTGTCAAAAAGTACATATTTTTAAGCTGTATTTACCAAGATAGAAATGAAGAATGAATGGAACGTTATTTTTTCTTCAGAATACAACGTTAATTTTTTTTAGAATACAAGGTGTGTCAAAAAGTACAGATTTTTTAAGCTGTATTTACCAAGATAGAAATGAAGAATGAATAGAACGTTATTTTCTTTCAGTATACAAGGTGTGTCAAAAAGTACAGATTTTAAATCTGAATTCACCCAAATAGAAATGAAGAATAAATGGAACGCTATTTTTTCTTCAGAATACAAGGTGTGTCAAAAAGTACAGATTTTAAAGCTGTATTTACCAAGATAGAAATGAAGAATAAATGGAACGTTAATTTTTTTAGAATACAAGGTGTGTCAAAAAGTACAGATTTTAAAGCTGTATTTACCAAGATAGAAATGAAGAATGAATGGAACGTTAATTTTTTTTAGAATACAAGGTGTGTCAAAAAGTACAGGTTTTAAAGCTGTATTTACCAAGATAGAATTGAAGAATAAATGGAACGTTAATTTTTTTAGAATACAAGGTGTGTCAAAAAGTACAGATTTTAAAGCTGTATTTACCAAGATAGAAATGAAGAATAAATGGAACGTTATTTTTTCTTCAGAATACTAGGTGTGTCAAAAAGTACTGATTTTAAGCTGTATTTACCAAGATAGAAATGAAGAATGAATAGAACGTTATTTTCTTTCAGTATACAAGGTGTGTCAAAAAGTACAGATTTAAAATCTGAATTCACCCAAATAGAAATGAAGAATAAATGGAACGTTATTTTTTCCTCAGAATATAAGGTGTGTCAAAAAGTACAGATTTTTAAACTGTATTTACCAAGATAGAAATGAAGAATGAATGGAACATTAATTTTTTTTAGAATACAAGGTGTGTCAAAAAGTACAGATTTTAAAGCTGTATTTACAAAGATAGAAATGAAGAATATGCACTGAAGCATAAATTTAAAAGTATATCGAACATATTTCTTTTTTTTTCTATTTAAAATTCATATTAAAATTCTAAATATCAAAATATTAAAATTGTTGGATTTAAGTGATAAAACCAGTTTTGTAAATTGGAACCTCGTATTGCCAATTCTTTGTTAATTTGACCCGAGCTAATTCTGACATAAGGACATTCTTTTATCTATTAAACATACTGTTATGTATTAGAAATACATTAACGAGAAGATTTCGAGTGGTTGTAATAATAGTTTATTATTACAATAAATACAAATAACAAAAATGGCTCCCGGCCGGCAAGGTAAAAGGTCTCTGCGTGTAAAAGAAGGATTGGTAAAGATGACTTATCTTCTGAAGAGTTGTAGCACGTGTGTTTACATCCGGGAATACGAAAGAACGTTCGTGGTTGGAGATCACCTAACATGACATACTGAGCTAATCTACCTGTTGTTCTTTTATACGTATCCATCTGCATACGTGAGGGATTATCCGGTTACTTCCCTTTACAACACATACTAGCAACAGAAAACACCCTCCGGGCGTCGTAAAAGTTAATTTTTGAAAGATATTGCCTGAGAGGGTGGGAGTTAAAAATTCAATGTCAGAGGGTTTGTATCGTAAGTAAGATAAATACTCATATTTATTAAAGGAGTAAAAAAATAAAACAATTTGAAAATAAAAACTGAGCCCCGTCCCTCTCAAATAAAATGTTGCGTGCATGTAATAATCAAACAATTATTTTGAATATTTTCCACATAAATTTTCCACAAAATCGTTCGTATTTATTTATTTGTAAACTTTTTAGTTAATTTCTTGTTACTGTAAAAAAAAAGGGACGAGAGTAAAAAACATTTTTTTAAATTTACTCAAATTTTGGGTGTATTTAGCATAAGAATATTGTGACGTAAGCTGTGACGTAGAGCTATGACGTAGTTTTTGTTACAGATAGAAATACAGAAAATCTCCCTTATTATTAATTAATAATATAAATACTGACGACGCTCTCTAAAACGTAATAAAACACATATTCAATGACTAACTTGTATTTATGGAAATTCCAAGTCTCTTATTAGATTCAAGTACCGAGCAAGTCTCAGCAGAACTGTTGTGAATCCCTGGGCCAATATTCTAATAAATTAAAGTTCTACTCGTAAAACTACACAGAGCGAATCTGGAAAGGAGGCGGACTTACAACACGACAGGTTTACCGGTGGAACAGAGAATCGTTGCGAAACCCAAAATCTGTAATGATGCTGGTGAAACATTACCAATTGTCCGCCTTTCATGCACCTCGGCGATGTTTTACAAGACTATACATGTTACTCTTACAGATGCTATCAATCCGGGTCAGAGTGGACCTTTTAATAATGGAGATGAAGGGGTACTCCACACTTCCCAGAGCCCAAGAATTGGAATCTCACCACTAGATGCAGTTTGACGTTATAACCAGGATACTAACAGGCTTAGTTACTCCCTTCTTGTACATAGAAGGTCTGTCAAAAATATCGAGATTGAAGCTGTATTTACCAAGATAGGAATGAACATTGAATGGAACGTTAATTTTTTTCAGAATACAAGGTGTGTCAAAAAGTACAGATTTTAAGCTATATTTACCAAGATAGAAATGAAGAATGAATGGAACGTTAATTTTTTTCAGAATACAAGGTGTGTCAATAAGTACAGATTTTTAAGCTATATTTATCAAGATAGAAATGAAGAATGAATGGAACGTTAATTCTTTTAGAATACAAGGTGTGTCAAAAAGAAAAGATTTTAAAGCTGTATTTACACAGATAGAAATGAAGAATAAATGGAACATTTTTTCAGAATACAAGGTGCGTCAAAAAGTACAGATTTTAAGCAGTATTTACCAAGATAGATATGAAGAATAAATGGAACGTTATTCTTTTCCGAATACAAGGTGTGTCAAAAAGTAAAGATTTTAAAGCTGTATTTACCAAGATAGAATGAAGAATAAATAGAACGTTATTTTCTTTCAGTATACAATGTGTGTCAAAAAGTACAGATTTAAAAAATATAAATGAACCGTCCTTTTGAACGCATATATATTTCACCAATCCCTCTGCACGAGCAGGAAGTGACACAAGGTCAATTTCTTGAGCGGAGTTTAACAGGTTTGAATTCAGTGTTTTCCTTCTCCTAGATCGGTTGCCTAACCAAGGTTAAAGAGCCCAGTCTTCCCTACTATTTATCCATAGCTGGAGGGAGAGTAGGATTCATACCTTTCCCAAGCGTATTAGCGCTAAGTGAAATGCAATTACCACATCTTAACAGTAAAACTGTATAAAAAAAGGTTTTTCTTTCTACCACGGTTTTTCTGTTCAAGGTACTGTTATATACCCCTTAACATCGGGTATATAAAGGCGGGAGAGAGAGACAGACAGACAGAGACAGAGACAGAGAGACAGAGTATGAGAGATGATAAGGAGATTCTTACTTGTTTCTCTGTCTACTTGATCCTGTGGCTAATTCGTCAGAGTTTTCCTTCTCCTAGACCGGTGGCCTAACCAAGGTTAAAGAGCCCTGTCTACCCTTCTATTTATCCATAGCTGGTGGGAGAGTAGGATTCATACCTTTCCCAAGGGTATTAGCGCTAAGTAAAATGCAATTACCAAATCTAGGATTTGAACTCGGGGCGATGAGTTCATTTCCCATGACTTTAACCATTACACCACGCGCTTCCTTTTGAACGCATAGGACCGAACTACTCTCATGGCGCTACACATTCGTTTTCATGTGGTGGGGTTGTGAGACCCACCTCTCTCTGTGTGCAGCATGTTCAGTTTTTATATATATTTTTGTGTTCAGTACTGTTGTCATTTAATAAGCTTAGTTAGGCTCATGGCTAGAAGTATAGGGCACTCAGTGAGAAGCAAACTCACTAACATAGCTTCTCTAACCATGCAGTACACCTTGTGTGTTCTATACTCTTGTTAATCTTTTATGAAAACTAGCAAGAATATGCGCCCTCCAGGCGTAAATGTTTAAGTTTTAATGTTATGAGATATATTAAATTAGAAATTTAAATAAGAACGCATATTAAAAAATTACTTATTTTAATTATATTCTAATTGGTTTCTATATAAAATCATTCATAGGATTGAAATTTTAATTTTCTCACAGTCAGCCTGATTCAGAAATGGTATGATATGTTGGGGTACACCTTCTAGGAGTAAAGTTAAAAAATGTCACACACTAATATCCACATGTATTATTAGAGATGAAAAAGGTTGAAACAATTATATAGTAACTTAAAACTTATTGTTTGTTTTATATACCCATTATATCATTTATGTGGAGATGGAATTTATTTGTTTGTGTAGGTGTAGACTTTGCAATGTCTTAATGCTGACATTTACCTACATAAAAAAAAGATTTCTCTGTGAAGATAGATGTCTACTAAGTTGAATTTGGTACAATGAGGAACTAAGTTAGGATTAAACTCACTACAATAGTAAATAAGTTGCACAATAACTATAACAATGGTAGTTGCTTCATCATTATATATATATATATATATATATATATATATATATGAGAGTGAGTAAATAAACGATGTGTTTATTTGATATGGCTTTTAGCCGACAATTTTTGGAGGATATATGCTTAATTGAAGTCATACCTAATTTTGAAAATTAATTAGTTAATAATTAATGAATTAATATGTTGGAGAATGAAACAATAATATTAGAGATTAATAACACTATGTAATTATTTATTAAACCCGGTTTTGTTAAAGCCAGTATGCAAATTAACCATACCATATATTATGTAAACCTTTATTTCATATTTTATTGAGATAGGTGACCACTTAAGCAACGGTGGGTACTATAAGCAACCTGCAGTCTGTCTGTTACACTGAGCAAATCTTATAAAATAACATGTTATAAATTTAGCGTTTGTCTTCGATTTTTCATATGACCCTCGCCCCATATTTCGGGCAGTTTCCGGTTCGTCAATGTCTCACCAGGTTACCACCTCTCTCCAGCCCAGAAAGCATATTACGCATATGTACAAATATACTTATATGCTTGATATTCATATACATACATACATACACATATATGTATTTATATATATATACATACATATATACCTATGATTATGGATTTTCTTAGTTTTTCGTATGAAAACTTAGTTTTATTTTTAGCTTGATTCCATATAAGAGACTAAATATCTCTGATTGATAAAAAGCCATCTGTCTGGTACGGTCTTTAAAAAAGAGAGAAGGGAGAAAGAACGTGCGAGTAAAAGGACATATTTGCAAAAAATTTGAGCAAGGCTTAACTAAATTTAAAATATGTCAAAAAGCATTTACAAGCGCATGTGTGGGTAGATCTGATTGCAACTGGACCATTTTACGCATGAGAGTACACAGTATACACACGTATATCTATAATTGTATGTGTTCAAACGTGTACCTATATAGGTATTCTTTGCGTAATAATATGTCTGTGTTTATATATGTTTTAAGTGGACGAGCAAGTTCGCATATACATTTATTGGGTCGAATGTATATATATATATATATATATATATATATATATATGTGTGTGTGTGTGTGTGTGTGTGTGTGTTTGTGTGTGTGTGTAAAAGTCACTCTTTTTAAACACACACATACACACACACACACATATATATATATGTTTACATTCGACCCAATACATGTATATGCGAACTAGTTCATCCACTTAAAACATATAAGCACATACATATGCTGAAATATATGTGCAAATACACACACACACACACACACACACACATACACACACACACACACACACACACACACTGTGTTAAAGAACAGAGGAAGCTTTTGCTCAATGGCCATTTATTTCCGAAAGTGTTTTACCTCTTATTCTTTGTATGGCTATCCAACTAGAAGAAGGAAAAAGTTTATATATAACTGCATAAAATAACTCAACAAGGGTTGACATGCCGTAAAATCCAACCAACCAATCAACAAACCAACCAACCGGGAAACCAAGCAGTTGAGTACCATTCCCAGGATATATAGAGATTCGAGGAGATTTTCTGTTACCTAACTACCCCTTATATAATTAATACTATTGTGGGGGGTGATAGCGGCATGAGCAGTAGTAGTACCTGTTAGGGTTCTATCTATAGGTTAAATGAACAAAATAACTTAAAAGGTGCGTTTTAAAAATTAAGCTTCTGAAAAATTAAATACCCATCAATAATGAATAAAACAAAATGTCTTCGGCATAAAATAAGCCAACCAGGGTTGACGTACCGTAAAACCAACCAACCAACCAACCATCCGGGGAACACTGAAGTTGAGTACCATTCCCAGGATATGTGGAGATCCGAGGAGATTTGCTGATATATAACAACCCCTTACATAATTAATACTATTTAGTAAAGAGATCGTTCGGCTAGAAACCACAAGGTTCCTAGTTCGATACCGGTCCTCGCCAACTCAGCGTATGAGTAGCACAGGGATCTGTGCGGTAAAGTAAGGAGCTGATGGTAGGTGTGGCGCACCACCCCAGATTCTAACACAATCTCCTTGGTCTAGCGCTATGGAAAAGGGGATACTCCCTCGCTGACTGGCTGATACCGACTTTAGGCCGCCCCGACGACTTTACTTTACTTTAGTAAAGAGATAGCGACCTGAGGAGACTTGAGCTATAACTCCCGGATACAAATCAGCTTCGGCATAAACTAGTCCAACAAGGATTGGCATGCCGTAAAATTCAACCAATCAACCAACAGACCAACCAACCGGAACACCATGCAGTTGAGTACCATTCCCAGGATATATGGAGATCCGAGGAGATTTGTAGTTACCTAACCACCCTTACATAATTAATACTATTGAGTAAGGTGATAGCAGCCTGAGGAGACTTGAGCTATAACACCTGGGTCCACACTAATCCGGAGAAGTAGTACCTGTTAGGGTGCTATCTATAGGTTAAATGGAAAGATAACTTAAAAGAGGTGTTTTAAAAATTAAACTTCTGAAAAATTAAATACCCATCAGTAATGAATAAACAAAATGTCTTCGGCATAAAATAAGTCAACAAGGGTTGACATGCCATAAAAACCAACCAACCAACCAACCAACCAACCAACCAGGGAAAACTGAAGTTGAGTACCATTCCCAGGATATGTGGAGATCCGAGGAGATTTGCTGTTACCTAACCACCCGTTACATAATTAATACCATTTAGTAAAGAGATAGCGACCTGAGGAAACTTTAGCTGTAACTCCAGGGTCCAAATCGGCTTCGGCATAAACTAGTCCAACAAGGATTGGCATGCCGTAAAATTCAACCAATCAACAAACAGACCAACCAACTGGAACACCATGCAGTTGAGTACCATTCCCAGGATATATGGAGATCCGAGGAGATTTGTAGTTACCTAACCACCCCTTACATAATTAATACTATTGAGTAAGGTGATAGCAGTTCGAGGAGACTTGAGCTGTAACTCCCGGATCTAAATCAGCTTCGGCATACACTAGTCCAACAAGGATTGGCATGCCGTAAAATTCAACCAATCAACAAACAGACCAACCAACCGGAACACCATGCAGTTGAGTACCATTCCCAGGATATATGGAGATCCGAGGAGATTTGTAGTTACCTAACCACCCCTTACATAATTAATACTATTGAGTAAGGTGATAGCAGTTCGAGGAGACTTGAGCTGTAACTTCATGTTCGGTGACGCCCGTCTGATCGCCGGCGCTATGTAAATATTAACAATAAGGTAACCCGGCATTTTAATTATTTAAGTTTCAATGTACAGCCGACGTTCGAACAGCGATGATCCGTCGATGAATCAATGCAAAAGCCGTGAACCTGAAAGATAGGGAATGAGAGCTACGTCCATTTGCAAAAATGATCGATTGCTGCTTCGACCACCCGGGGCTGATAACGGCCCGGCGAGGGAAATAGTTTAAATAAATGCATAAAACTGCCGGCAGTGAATTCCCGCTCGATAAACTGGTGAAGACATCTGCTATTGATTCAAGTACGCAGCGACTAAAAGTATTCTGCAATAGTACATGTATTATTATTATTATTATTATTATTATTATTATTATTTACTCCTTTTGAGTTTTCACATCAGTGTTAGCTGATGGTCTTTCACTGGAGTCTGAGTGACAGCAAGTCTCCTCAGGTCTCCAGGACTCTTCTGAGTATTCTGGCAGATTGCAGCAGTGTTATTATTTGAGTTTTCACATCAGTGTTAGCTGATGGTCTTTCACTGGAGTCTGAGTGACAGCAAGTCTCCTCATGTCTCCAGGACTCTTCTGAGTATTCTGGCAGATTGCAGCAGTGCAGTGTTCTGAATGGTTTCAATCCTTCCTCTGATATCCAAACTTTCCAAACCCTTTTCTAATCCTTTTGGGACTGTTCCAAGTGCACCAACTACAATTGGTATCACTCTGACTTTCATATTCCATAACTTTTTCAGTTCTCTGGCAAGGTCCAGATATTTGTCCATTTTTTCATTTTCCTTTAGCTTCACCCAGTGATCTGCTGGATTATTATTATTATTATTATTATTATTATTATTATTATTATTATTATTTACTCCTTTTGAGTTTTCACATCAGTGTTAGCTGATGGTCTTTCACTGGAGTCTGAGTGACAGCAAGTCTCCTCAGGTCTCCAGGACTCTTCTGAGTATTCTGGCAGATTGCAGCATTATTATTATTATTATTATTATTATTATTATTATTATTATTTCTTTTTCTTCTCTTATTCCTCTTTATTTCATCATTATTATTATTATTATTATTATTATTATTATTATTATTATTATTATTTATATTTTCTTATTATAATTATTATAATTATTCCTAAGCTTCTTCTTCTTCCTCTTCTTCATCTTCTCCTTCTTCTTAGTATTATTATTATTATTATTATTAGTAGTAGTAGTAGTAGTAGTATCATTATTAATTCTTCTTTTCTTCTCTTCCTCTCCTTCTTCGTTCTCCTTCATTCCTTCCTCCTCTTTCTTCTTCTTCTTCTTCTTCTTCTTCTTCTTCTTATTATTATTATTATTATTATTATTATTATTATTATTATATCGCTCCTTGTAAGGCTTTCACTCGCGGTATTTCACCGTTGACTACGTGACAGCAAGTCTCTGTAGTTCTCTAGTCCTGGGTATGATGTTAAACTGAATCTAGTTCTGAGACATCTACTGATTCAAGTACTTAACAACTAAAAGTATTCTGCAATAGTACATTTATTATTATTATTATTATTATTATTATTATTATTATTATTATTATTATATCGGTCTTTGTGAGGTTTTCACACACGTCTATCACCGTTGTCTAAGTGGCAGCAAGTCTCCGCCGTTTTCTAGTCCTAGGTATGATGTTAAGCTTAATATAGTTCTGAGACATCTCTTGTTAATGATTTAAGTAATCATCGACTAAACGTATTCTGCATTAAAAAAAAGTAAGCAAAGTCGTCGGTATCAGCCAGACAGCGAGGGAGTCTATCTCCTTTTCACTAGCGCTAGACCAAAGAGATTGTTTGGGCGTCTGGGGTGGAGCGCCACTCCTACCATCAGCTCCTCACTTACCGCACATATCCATGTACTACTCCTACGCTGAGTTGGCGATGGCCGGAATTGAAACAGGAAACTCGAGGATCCAGTCAGACACTGAGCTAAACCGGCCCCTGGTCTTTACCCATTTTCTAAGTGGCAGTAAGTTTCCGTAGTTTTTTTTTTAGTCCTGGGTATGATGTTAAACTGAATCTAGCTGTGAGACATCTGCTATTGATCAAGTACTCAGCGACAAAAAGTATTCTGCAATAGTACATGTATTATTATTATTGACAATAGTAATCTATTATTAGTAATGTATTATTAGTAATTGTATTATTATTATTGTAATTGTAATATTATTTACTCTTTTTGAGTTTTCACATCAGTGTTAGCTGATGGTCTTTCACTGGAGTCTGAGTGACAGCAAGTCTCCTCATGTCTCCAGGACTCTTCTGAGTATTCTGGCAGATTGCAGCAGTGCAGTGTTCTGAATGGTTTCAATCCTTCCTCTGATATCCAAACTTTCCAAACCCTTTTCTAATGCTTTTGGGACTGTTCCAAGTGCACCAACTACAATTGGTATAACTTTCACTTTCATATTCCATAACTTTTTCAGTTCTCTGGCAAGGTCCAGATATTTGTCAATTTTTTCATTTTCCTTTAACTTCACCCTGTGATCCGCTGGCACTGCAAAATCCACCAGTTGACAAGTTCTTTCTTTTTTGTTAATCAACACTAGGTCTGGTCTTCTTGCTGGGATAAGGTGATCCGTTTTAATTTCAAAGTCCCAGAGAATTTTGTGCGTTTCGTTCTCAAGAACAGATTCTGGTTTATGCATATACCATTTTGTTGTGTGGTCAAAATTTAATTTCTTGCATAATTCCCAGTGGATCACCTTCCCAACCCAGTCGTGTCTAGTTTTGTATTCTCGTTGTGCTAGTTTGCTACATTCGCAGAGTATATGGTTAACAGTCTCATCTCTATTACCGCAAAGTCTACATTTACTATTTTGTTGGGTCTTATCAATTTTCGCTTTGATGTAGTTTGTCCTTATGGCATTATTTTGTGCAGCAATTATAAGTGATTCTGTTTCTCTTTTGAGGTTTCCCTTTCTTAACCATGTCCAAGTCTTTTGATGTGCAACCTCATCTATTTGTCGTTTGAAGCGTTATTATTATTATTATTATTATTATTATTATTATTATTATTATTATTATTTCTTTTTCTTCTCTTATTCCTCTTTATTTCATCATTATTATTATTATTATTATTATTATTATTATTATTATTATTATTTATATTTTCTTATTATAATTTTTATAATTATTCCTAAGCTTCTTCTTCTTCCTCTTCTTCATCTTCTCCTTCTTCTTAGTATTATTATTATTAGTAGTAGTAGTAGTATCATCATTATTATTTCTTCTTTTCTTTTCTTCTCTTCCTCTCCTTCTTCGTTCTCCTTCATTCCCTCCTCCTCTTTCTTCTTCTTCTAATTCTTCTTCTTCTTATTATTATTATTATTATTATTATTATTATTGTTGTTGTTGTTGTTGTTGTTGTTGCTGCTGTTGTTGTATCGCTCCTTGTGAGGTTTTCACTCGCGGTATTTCACCGTTGACTACGTGACAGCAAGTCTCTGTAGTTCTCTAGTCCTGGGCATGATGTTAAACTGAATGTAGTTGTGAGACCTCTGCTACTTATTCAAGTACTTAACGACTAAAAGTATTCTGCAATAGTACATGTATTATTATTATTATTATTATTATTATTATTATTATTTACTCCTTTTGAGTTTTCACATCAGCATTGCTGTGTTCTGAATGGTTTCAATCCTTCCTCTAATATCCAAACTTAACAAACCCGTTTCCAATCCTTTTGGGACTGTTCCAAGTGTACCAACTACAATTGGTATCACTTTCACTTTCATATTCCATAACTTTTTCAGTTCTCTGGCAAGGTCCAGATATTTGTCCATCTTTTTCATTTTCCTTTAGCTTCCCCCTGTGATCTGATGGCACTGCAAAATCCACCAGACAAGTTCTTTCTTTTTGTTTTATCAACACTAGGTCTGGTCTCCTTGCTGGGATAATGTGATCTGTATTATTATTATTATTATTATTATTATTATTATTATTATTATTATTATTATATCGCTCCTTGTGAGGTTTTCACTCGCGGTATTTCACCGTTGACTACGTGACAGCAAGTCTCTGTAGTTCTCTAGTCCTGGGTATGATGTTAAACTGAATAGAGTTGTGAGACATCTGCTACTTATTCAAGTACTTAACAACTAAAAGTATTCCGCAATAGTACATGTATTATTAATTATTGTTTATTATTATTATTTAAATTATTATTATTTATGTAATTGTATTATTATTAATAATTGTATTAGTAATGTGTTATTAGTAATGTATTCTGCAATAGTAAAGGGCCGGGTTAGCTCAGTCGGTAGAGCGTTCGGCTAGAAAGGACAAGGTTCCTAGTTTGATACAGGTCCTCGCCAACTCAGTGTATGAGTAGCACAGGGATCTGTGCGGTAAAGTAAGGAGCTGATGGTAAGTGTGGCGCTCCACATCAGATGCTAAAAACAATCTCCTTGGTCTAGCGCTATTGAAGAGGGGATAGACTCCCTCGCAGACTGGCTGATACCGACTTTAGGCCGCCCCGTCGACTTTACTTTACTTACTACATGTATTATTAGTAATTGTATTATTTTTAATGTAATTGTATTATTATTATTATTATTATTATTAATTTTTTTTATTTTAAATTATGATCATTTATTTAATTATATTATTATTAGTAATTGTAATAGAAATGGGTTATTAGTTATGTATTCTGCAATAGTACATGTATTATCATTTCGCTCCTTGTGAGGTTTTCACTCGCGGTATTTCACCGTTGACTACGTGACAGCAAATCTCTGTAGTTCTCTAGTCCTGGGTATGATTTTAAACTGAATAGAGTTGTGAGACATCTGCTACTGATTCAAGTACTTAACGACTAAAAGTATTCTGCAATAGTACATGTATTATTATTATTATTATTTACTCCTTTTGATTTTTCACATCAGCATGGCAGTGTTTTGAATGGTTTCAATCCTTCCTCTGATATCCAAACTTTCCAAACCCGTTTCCCATCCTTTTGGGACCGTTCCAAGTGCCCCAACTATAATTGGTATCACTTTTAATTTCATATTCCATAACTTTTTCAGTTCTCTGGCAAGGTCCATATATTTGTCCATTTTTTCATTTTCCTTTAGCTTCATCCTGTGATCTGCTGGAACTGTAAAATCCACCAGTTGACAAGTTCTTTCTCTTTTGTTGATCAACACTAGGTCTAGTCTTCTTGCTGAGATAAGGTGATCCGTTTTTATTTCAAAGTCCCAGAGAATTGTATGTGTTTAGTTCTCAAGAACAGATTCTGGTTTATGCATATACCATTTTGTTGTATGGTCAAATTTAATTTTTTTTGCATAATTCCCAGTGGATCACCTTCCCAACCCAGTCGTGTCTAGTTTTGTACTCCTGTTGTGCTTGTGCAGAGTACATGGTTTACAGTCTTATCTCTATTACCACAAGGTCTACATTTACTATTTTGTTTTATTATTACTATTATTATTATTATTATTATTATTATTATTATTATATCGCTCGTTGCGAGGTTTTCACACGTGGTTTTTAACCGTTGTCTAAGTGGCAGCAAGACTCCGTAGTTTTCTAGTCTTTGGTATGACGTTAAACTGAATCTAGCTATAATACACCTGCTATTCAAGTACTCAGCGGCTAAAAGTATGCTGCAATAGTACATGTATTATTATTATTGACAATAGTAATCTATTATTAGTAATGTATTATTAGTAATTGTATTATTATTATTGTATTATTATTATTATTATTATTATTATTATTAACGATGAAGCTAATCTGTTTCAATCAACCATAATAGAAAAGGAAAAAAGGAAAGAAACAAAAACAGAGTGAGTGAGAGTTGAATTAAGATTATTAAACTTTTTACATATTGAACTATTTAGTACTAGCGCTTAAGTAAACATATCAAACGTTGTAATAATTAAATTATCATACTGTGATATATCAACAAGTTCCGTTAGTAGTAGTAGTAGTAGTAGTTGTTGTTGTTGTTATTATTATTATTATTCCATTAGAGTTTTTCACACCCGTCTTAGCCAGTGGTCCACTAGAGGCTGAGTGACAGCAAGTCTCCTCAGGTCTCCAGGACTCTTCTGAGTATTCCAGCCGATCTCAGCAGTGCTGTAGTCTGGATGATCTCGATTCTTCCTCTGATTACCAGTTCATCCAGACACTTTTCCAGACCCCTGGGGACCATTATTATTATTATTATTATTATTATTATTATTATTATTATTATTATTATTATTATCATCATCATCATTATCATTCTTCTTCTTCTTCTTCTTCTTCTTATTATTATTATTATTATTATTATTATTATTAGTAGTAGTAGTAGTAGTAGTAGTAGTAGTAGTTAACTTGTGGTCTTTCTCGGATGTCTGGCGCAAGTCTCCTTTGATCTTCCGAACTCTTATGAGTATTCTATCTTTAACAATGCTGTTGTCTGGATGGCCTACGTTCTATCTCTGATATCCAATTTTTTTACAATCGTTGGCAAATGAATGAACTCCTTCATATCCCCTAGCTATGACTTAAATAGTACTCGTACTATTCTTCCCCAACGATGGCTTTAGCATTAATAAAAAATTCACTACAGTTTATATTTCATTAAACAAAGAAACCAAATCTTTAAAAAAAATAATACAGTCCTTTGTTAGCAGTTTCTCAATAGAAAATTAGTCTGTCTTAAAATTAACACATGCTTGAAGGCGCATCGTGTAATGATTATCATTGAAGGAAATTGATACGGTGACACGAGATCTAATCCTGGACGAGGTTCTTTGCCTTTCATATAGCGTAAATACGCTTGAAAACAGCATCGAACTATTCTCTATTTAACTCTTGGTAAATAGTAAGCAGAACTTGGCGCTTTAACCTTGATTAGGCAACAAATACAAAAGAAAAGCTCTGAATTCAAACCTCTAAGTTCTGGAGAATTGAGGAGACTTGCTGTCACTTAGACTCCAATAAAAAAATACCTTAGAATAGATTATAATTTGTGCCCATGGAACAGTTCCCAAGTATTTGGAAAAGAGTCTGGATGAATTGAAAATAATAATAATAATAATAATAATAATAATAATAATAATAATAATAATAATAATAATAAAATAGTAAATGTAGACTTTGCGGTAATAGAGATGAGACTGTTAACCATATACTCTGCGAATGTAGCAAACTAGCACAACGAGAATACAAAACTAGACACAACTGGGTTGGGAAGGTGATCCACTGGGAATTATGCAAGAAATTAAATTTTGACCACACAACAAAATGGTATATGCATAAACCAGAATCTGTTCTTGAGAACGAAACGCACAAAATTCTCTGGGACTTTGAAATTAAAACGGATCACCTTATCCCAGCAAGAAGACCAGACCTAGTGTTGATTAACAAAAAAGAAAGAACTTGTCAACTGGTGGATTTTGCAATGCCAGCGGATCACAGGGTGAAGTTAAAGGAAAATGAAAAAATTGACAAATATGTGGACCTTGCCAGAGAACTGAAAAAGTTATGGAATATGAAAGTGAAAGTTATACCAATTGTAGTTGGTGCACTTGGAACAGTCCCAAAAGCATTAGAAAAGGGTTTGGAAAGTTTGGATATCAGAGGAAGGATTAAAACCATTCAGAACACTGCACTGCTGCAATCAGCCAGAATACTCAGAAGAGTCCTGGAGACCTGAGGAGACTTGCTGTCACTCAGACTCCAGTGAAAGACCATCAGCTAAAACTGATGGGAAAACTCAAAAGGAGTAAATGATAATAATAATAATAATCTCTATCATCTCTAGGCTCTCCACCCTAGAGATGATAGAGATATATTATATGTGTCAGGAAAAGAAGGGGGAAGAGGTCTTGCCAACATAGAGGAATGTGTAGAAACCACAATCCAACAACTTGAAGATTACACAAGAAAGAGCAAAGACAAACTACTTATGGCGGCCAACAATAGTAGAAGCGACAGATGGACAAACAGAAAAACAACAAAGACTAAAAAACAAAAATGGGAAGAAAAACAATTATATGGACACTTCAAACGACAAATCGAAGAGGTTGCACATGGAAAGACTTGGACATGGTTAAGAAAGGGAAACCTTAAGGAAATTACCATGTGCCACATCTTATTTTGCGTGAGTGTTTGTAAATACATACGCATACTTGGGAACCTGTGACAGAGAACACAGAGCGAGTGGCGGAGGTGAGGACGATGGGGTTGAGAATTCCCTGCCCCCAAGAACTAAGCGCGTCCATGTGTTTCTGGTCTGTGCGAGGTGGGGTATAGCACGTGTCGAGATTGAACTGGCAACCTCCTGATAATGAGTGGTGGAATTGCTGTCACCCCTGTTAGCTGAAGTGGTTCGGCCACTGAGAGAAATAAATGCTGAAGGCGAGTTCTCTGGGTGAGAACATCTTTTCCTGTGGAGAGAACAGTGTGTCATGTTTCGATCTTAAAGTGAAGGGAACTTTTGACAAATTGTTTGGTTTGGTTTGGTTTGGTCTGGTTTGTTTTACGGCATATCAACCTCAGTGGGTCATTTAATGCCGACAAAGTTTTGAAATAAATTCATTCTTAATGGATAACAAATTTTGTTTATCAACTCATGTTTTTCTATTTAACCCATAGATGGGACCCTAACAGGTACTATCACTCCGGGTCAGAGTGGGCCAGGGAGTAATGGTGATGAAGGGGTGCTCCACATTCCCCAAACCTCCAAAACTGGAACCTCACCAACAGATAGAGTTTAACGTCATTCCCAGGACATGTAGAGCCTCAGTCATCGCCTTCTAGCACCCATAATATAAAAAGGGGTTGGGCCTTGCCATAAGGGCAATAGGGTTGGGGAAAATCATATAGGTGCTAGGGCTTGACGTGACCAGCCGATTGATCGAGGGGGCCACTCCGACTGTCCGTCTAGCCCAAAGATAGGCCAAAGTGGAGAATTGCAAGTCATGAACTGCTCATCCACCTAGGTTCTATCCTTAAGCATCACGGGTCCACCCAGGGCCAACAGGTGTCCACATTGGGGGAGTCTTACCCCTCTGCAGAGGTGCAGTCGGTGCAGTTGAACCCCCCCAGCCGACGGGCGGCTGACAAATTGTGTAAGAACTACTAGGAGTGTTGCCGGCAGAATACTTTTTTCACTTGAAGAAACGAATTATGTATTCACTTGACACTAACGACTAGAAAATTATTCAAACCGTATACGATGTAAATATTTATTTCTTAATGATATATAGCACACATCGCAATATTTTAAACACATTAAGGATATGGGTTGTTTTGAGGCAAATCTATCTCAGTTAGATTTTCATAGAGACATTGTTAATAAATAAGGGCTGAACTTGCACAACGGTCGGAAAATTAAAACAGAAAGTTTTTTGGTGGTACCCAATGACAGTTTAACTACAGTCTATGAATTAACATTTTCGAATCGGGTTACGGTTTTAGGGATTAAGGTTGTTTTTAATTACGTATTGCTTAAAAAACAACAAAAAAAAAAAAAAATTACTATACATTTAATGTTGAAAAATATTTTTTTAAAACTGAGTTTAATTGAAATTATACATTGCAATACTAACACAAACAACTGTTTCAATGATAAATTCAATAATTAATTTCATTGGTTAATTAAATGTATAGTAATTTGCGGGTTTTGTTGTTTTTTTTTAAGCAATACTTAATTAAAAACAACCTTAATACCCTAAAACCGTAACCCAATTCGCCAAAATGTTAATTCATAGACTGTAGTTAAACTGTCATTGGGGACCACCAAAAAACTTTCCGTTTAAATTTTCCGACCGTTGTACAAGTGCAGCCTAAATAAGATACTAATAAAAATTTTAAAAAATTATTATTTAATAACGATTTAGAATAGAACGTAAATAACTAAGGGAACCGTTCATTGGTGGTGACGTAGAAACTAACAACGAGAAGTGAAATATTTATGCATTTCCCAAATGCATTAGCACGAGGTGAGATGGAAAGTTGGAGGTGCGTGGTGTAATGGTTAGAGTCGTAGGAAATGGACCCATCAACCCGAGTTCAAATCCTGGACCAAGCTGCTTGCATTTCACATAGAGTTAATACCCTTGGAAAAGGTATGAATTCAACAAATCTCCCTCCAGCTATTAACTAATTGTAGGACGGATTGAGCTCTTTAACCATGGCTAGGTAACCAGTCTATGACAAGAAAAACTCTGAATTCAAAGCTATTGAACTTCGCTTAAGAAACTGACCTTGTGTCAGATCCTGTTCGTGTGGAAGGGTTAGTAAGTATATTAAAGTCCGCTTCAGAAATTAACAATGTGTCACATCCTGCATGCGGGATGGTGTTGGTCAATATAAACCCATACTTTGGGGACAAAGCAGATAGATTCATGACTCTCACGAAAGTAGCCGGTTTATCTCAGTCGGTAGAGCGTTCGGCTAGAAACCACAAAGTTCCTAGTTCGATACCGCTCCTCGCCAACTCAGCGTATGAGTAGCACAAGGATCTGTGTGGTAAAGTAAGGAGCTGATGGTAGGTGTGGCGCTCCAAAAAAAAACAATCTCCTTGTCTAGCGCTATTGAAAAGGGGATAGACTCCCTCGCTGACTGGTTGATACCGACTTTAGGCCGCCCCGACGACTTACTTTTTATTAGTATGTAGTAAAAAGCATGAAGCTTCGTCTACGGTTAGAAACCTGTTACACCCTTATTAGGAAATTGACCATGTGTCACATCCTGCTCGTGCGGATGGCTTTGATCACTAAATACCCATACTTTGGCAACAGATATAGATTCATGCCTTCTCGGCTCAAAACATATAGATTCATGCCTTTCACGAAAGCATTAGCGTAAAGTGAGTTTCTAACTGCTTCGTCTAGAATTTGAAACCGGATCGTCAATTCCATTTTTAACAACTTTACACAAGAGCGCCCACCCATCTTGGATATTGGTCTGAGCAGCTATTTGAATGAAAGAGAAAGCACAAACATTACAGTGACGGGCAGAAAAATTAGAGGTCAATCAATCAAGTCGAATGAATAAAACGTTGAGACAGAAGTCATTTTCTCTCGAAAGAAGCTGCTTGCTCTAATTGTCGAGAGAATAGATTTCCTGGGGGGAGCTGGGAGAGGGGGGGGCTAGACGAAAAGATCCGGCTAGAGATAAATGATGAGGGTCTGATGTAGGGTGGTGAAGGGGTCACACTAAGTGCTGAGTGAGGATAAATATTCCCAAGTGAACCCGGATATAAATCGCCCCCCTACTGGCCTTTTTTTCTTCTCTCAATCCACTGCAGACCCCCATGTCCCGGCCCCCACCCAGAGTCTGTTGGACATGACGAATAATTGTCCGTACTCTGTCACGCTAGCACATGACGTGTTGTTAGGGGATGGTTCAACTTAGAATTGTCCCTCTAGACCGGTTCTCTAAACAATGCTTTGTGTCTGCACAATTAATATTATATATATATATATATATATATATATATATATATATATATATATGTAAAAATGGAAAATGGAAATGAATCCGACAATATGAGAAAGAATGAATAAAGAAAAGAAAGAACAGAATGGATAATAAAAGATGAATTTAAGAAAACATTTTGAAAGTAATCTTTAATCTAATTATGAAAACTTTATCATTTAGATGCTAAAAACATTTACATATTGGTATTTGCCCCAGTGTGACATAAAATGTGATATATGATCATTTATTGTAAAAAACGTGCCCTTTTGACATGATTCAATTTAGGGTCCAATTGATTGGAGTTGTACCAAATATTTTATATAACACATGTGCATATATTTATTTATGAAGAAGAATGCAGGTTTAAATCTATCAAATTAGCTGGAGGGGGTTAAGTGTTAAGCTGTGTTAATGTTACTATTGCCCTTGGCCAGGATTGAACCTGCAGCCCAGAGTTAACTGTCACTTAGAATTGTATTAACTCAACACCTATATCCATTGCGTCATGTGTCCAATTGGAACATAACGTTGTGTAGATAACAATAAAGATGATGACAATAGTCAGAATAATCCAAATAATACATTTTGGTATGTGCTTGTTTGCAGTGCAGATATCATGAGACTGAAACAGTTAAAACTGTGAAATGTACGCGTGGTGAATTGACATGTTATTGTACATTACTTCACTATGTGTACGAAAAATGATTGGTAATTTTTTGTTTTACGGCATATCAACACCTTTCGGTTGATCAAAGACCGGTTCTCTAAACACTGCTTTGTGTCTGCACAATTAATATTATATATATATATTATATATATATATATATATATATATATATATATATATGTAAAAATGGAAAATGGGAATGAATCCGACAATATGAGGAAGAATGAATAAAGAAAAGAAAGAAGAGAATGGATGATAAAAGATGAATTTAATCAATATCACTTGCACATGTGTTTCGGTCAGTTCATCTGTGTGAAAATATTCCGCACACAGAGAAGATTCGACCTTCATCAGAGTGAAATTTTATTTTGAATGAAAAAATTCGTTGGGGAAAAACGGAGAATTTTTTTAGAAATTTTTTTTTTTTAAAATCACTTTTGGAACGCTGAAATAGACCGTTAGAATTTGGATAATTGATTTTTCTAGGGTTATGGTAGAATATATAATATTAGGACCGGGTTAGCTCAGTCGGTATTGCGTTCGGCTATAAATCACAAGGTTGCTAGTACGATACCGGCCCTCGGCAACTCAGCGTATGGGTAGCACAGAGATCTGTGCGGTAAAGTAAAGTGCTGGTGGTAGCTGTGGCGATCCACCTCAGACGCAAAAAGAATCTCTTTGGCAACCGCTAGTGAAAAGAGGATAGACTCCCTCGCTGATTGGCTGATACGACTTCAGGCCACCCCGACGATTTTACATACTTATATATACAGAGGAGGCGCACGGTGTAACGGCTATCGTCGTAGGAAACGGAGATGACGTGTTCAAATTCTGGGTGAGGCTGTTTGCATTTCACATAGCGCAAATACTGGGATCAAACCAATCTAGGAGAATGAAAACTCTGAATTTAAATCTGATAAATTCTGCTTCAGAAATTGGCCTTGTGTCACATCCTGTTCATGTGTGTCTAATTTGATTAATTTTCGTGTTGTTCGGTCGATTTTTTGGTTTGTCTTAAGAGTTAAAATTTGAGGTACAAGCAAGCTTCAGATATGCTTATGTTAATAAGTTCACTAAAAATGGCCGGTTTAGCTCAGTCGGTAGAGTGTTCGGCTAGGAATCACAAGGTTCCTAGTTCGATACCGGCCCTCACCAACTCAGCGAATGAGTAGCACAGGGATCTGTGAGGTAAAGTGAGGAGCTCCACCTCAGATGCTAAAATAATCTCCTTTGTCTAGCGCTAGTGAAAGGGGATATACTCCCTCGCTGTCTGGCTGATACCGACATTAGGCCGCCCCGACGACTTTACTTACATAATTCATTACATTCTATTTTATCATTGTTTTTATACAATACAGTGCTATTTTTCTTATTTAAAAAATGTACGCAAAAAATTTGATGATTTTCTGGGGGGTGGATTAATGGTATTTCAGTTTATGTTAATGTGGGTAAATTTATTTGATATATGAGGAAATTGATTTCCGAGTGGTATATATATATATATATATATATATATATATATATATATATATAGTATATTAAGAAAAATGAAAAAGTACAGGTTTAAATGGGTTAAGTGGTGAGTTTATTGGCCGACGCTGCAGTGTTTCGATCTATTAATTAGATCATCTTCAGGGCAGTTGTTGGTATATGGAAGGTAATAAGAATTTTTTTATCACGGAATAACGAGAAAAGCGAGCGGTAGTCCTTGTTATTCAGTCTGTTTAAAAAAAATTTGGGGTTTGAAAAAAGGGGACGGTTTGAAATATGACGTCAAATATTCTTTTTTTTATATAGGTTGTGTTTATTATTGTTGTTGTTATTATTAGTGTTCTTATTATTGTTTTCATTATAATTTTTAATATTATTATAATTTTATAATTTGTTAATGTAATTATAGGCATTTTTGAAAATTGGTGCTATTATCAAAGTTTATTTTGTTTAGTTTTGGATTTTTGTGTCTAATATGCAGTGCTTCGAAGATTTTAGTCTTTCTTTACATATTTGTGTTTCTATAATGGTGGTGTTATCGTTGAGTATTTTCCGGAATTTAGTATTGGGACAAGAGTGTGTTTTCTTACAAACAATAGCTCAATAGCCCAACATCTAAAAACACAATCAACGTCTGACCTCAGGTTTTCCTCCTCCTATACTGGTTACCTATCCAAGGTAAAAGAGCCCAGTCAGTTCTACTATTTTATCCATAGCTGGTGGGAGAATATATAGATTCATACCTTTCCCAAGAGTATTAGCGCTATGTGAAATGCAAACAGCATTGTCTAGTATTTGAACTCGGATCGACGAGTCCCTTTTCCTACTACTCTATTAAGTATTTATACTTAAACACACTAAAAATATTTTTCCTGAATCTGACCAGCTGAAATGGGGGGGGGCGTCTTATATGCCCGTGCGTCTTATATGCCGTCAAATACGGTAATATCTGCTGGTTTTTTTTGATGATAACTTATGTATTATCTCCGTTATTCGGACTATTGTCCTCATCTTCATTGTTATCAGTACAACGTTTCGGCCGATATGCCCTCCGGCCTTCTTCAGGTATTTCTTGTTGCACTCGGGAACCTTCTAGGACTCGGGGACCTTCTTTTTGGACTCGGGAACCTTCTTTTTTGGACTTGGGAATCTTCTTGTCGTAATCAGGAACTTTCTTGTCGTAATCGGGAACCATCGCAGAACTTTGAACCTAACCCTTTATCTATTCCACGGGGGTATCCTGTTCTCATTACGCTAACCATAGCTGGAGTAGAGGCGTTAAGCTGTGTTAATTATTATTCTATGCTACTGCTGCTCTTGATTAGGATTGAAAGTACAATCCAGAGATAACTGTCACTTAGAACTGTATTAACCTAACTCCTTTATCAACTAGGCCAATTGAAGAAGCCCGGGGGGCATATCGACCGAAACGTTGTACAGATAACAATGAAGATGAGGACAATAGTCCGAATAACGCCGATAATACTAATCATCAAGCCTCCTCTCAAACATTCAGATAAATAGATAACTGATATGTTTTTAAAAATCTATTTTCAAATAAATTACTGATATTTTTTTCATTCTCATCGATTTGGAAAAGACGATTTCACAAAAATCATGAAGCCTAAAATTTGCTTGTTTGAATAACGGACGTCTTTCATTTTGACAAACAAGTCAAAAGCCGGCGGGTCTATGGAAGCACTGAATTGAAATAATTAAGCAAGTTAGAAGCGGACAAATATTTCTAAATTGAGAAATTGCATTAGTCATGATTGTTCTATATATATGACCCAAGGGAGAGAAAACAATATTTTAAAAGAGTAGAATTGGGGGAGAAAGGAAATAATAATAATAAATAATAATAATAATAATAATAATAATAATAATAATAATAATAATAGAATTAAAATTTCAAATAGACTATTTTTTTTTAGTTTTTTTCTTTTCGTTTTTTAAATTTTTTTTTTTTTTAGTTTTTGATCGTGACTTTCCTCCATATTGTATAAAATTAATTTTTTTTAATTTCTTTTTTTTTTTCATAGTCGAAATTTGAAAATATTTTTTTCACTAATATTTTCGTTTTATGTTGCCCTTGTAGTAAAACCATTGGATATTGATTAATTTTTGTTTTTAATTGTCTTTTTTTTTAAATTCGCCAAAAAAGCCTGAAGCTTATCAAATTTTTCTCTCTTTGATTTTACGGGTGCCTTATACACGAATTTATTGTTAACTATTCAAATTGTGAATAGGGATCTTTGTGCGTGAAAATGTTTCATAGAATCTGAATTTCCTGTAGACATATTTTTTCTTTCTTCTTCTTTTTTCTTTTTTTTTTTCTGATATCGATGGCTATTGAATGTCTCAGCACAATTTCAGTCTGTGTTTATGTAAATTTCGTTCAGTTTCACGAATAAAACAAATATTCAAAATGATTTTTGGCAACAATAGAGAAACGTTATTTTCTTAAAAGATGGCAAACATCTATTCTGTTTGCTCTACGAAATTATTTTTAACTCCTAAACGTTCGATAAATAGCGTTTGTGTAGGATGATGCTAAAAAAAAGGCCGTAATACAGACCGACTTAAAAATATTGTGAGTTCGATCCACTAGCCTTGGCAAAAATATAGTATTACCAGTTATATTGTTGGCCAGAATGAGACCACTACGAACGAGGGGTTCGCTATTTATAGGATCCCCCGAGTTACCGGTGCTTTGCTATCGGTGTCCCTCTAAACAGACGTCCTCTATCTCCACATGCCTCCCTCCTTGGAGGGGGGTCAGTTAAGTCCGACGCTTTTACTCTCCCAACTGTGCTGCACTCTTCTCACCAACACTATCAAAATATCTTGTCTATCGTCCACTCGTCGTCACAGCCAAAATGCTACTGCAAGCCTTTTCCCCCGGTTTGTGAGAGCTAGTCAATAAATACACAATTACAGTGTTCATCCGAGCTCCTTCCTCTGACCTGCCCGTTCATCACGTGCGACACTAATCAGCACGCGTCAATCCTTCCATCCGGGCCACTCTGGATAGGTTAGCAATTCCCATGTGTCAGGCCACGGCTCATAATCAGGAGAATGCGAGTTCAATCTCCCCACTCGCCTCTGATCTCATTCTGCATGCCAAACACAGTCGTGCATGCTTCGAAATACTACGTTCGTGGTTTCTCTCGCCACAACCCCAATGCCCCTGTTTTGTGGTCACTTGTCGGGATTACTCCGCGTAATCATGCGTCGGC
>CM042171.1:3151339-3172226 GCA_023376005.1 Doryteuthis pealeii | reverse complement strand
AGTAATGTTACAATAACATTCAATTCACCACGCGTAATTTCACGTTTTAAAATGTTTCAGTCTCATGATATCTGCCACTACAAACAAGCACATACCAAAATGTATTATTGGATATTCTGACTATGTCATCATCTTATTGTTATCTACACAACTTTTATAGTTCCGAGTTGACACATACGCCAATGATATAGTGTTGATTATACAATCTAATGACATTACTCTGGCTGCAGGTCAATCCGCCAAGGGGCAAAGTAACATTAATACAGCTTAACAAACTTAAACCCCTCCCAGCTAATTTGATAGATTTTAAACCTGCATTCTCTCAAAATAAATATAATGCCACATGGTTATAAATTTTTTTGGTCACTCCAATCAATTGGACCCTAAATTGAATCATGTCACAAAGGCACGTTTTTTACAAGAAATATCATAATATCACTTTTATGTTCACACTGGCACGAATACCAATATGTAAATTTTTAGCATTCATATTAAATTTCATATTAGATTAAAATACTTTCAAAAGTTTTCTTAAATTCATCTTTTATTATCCATTTCTTTCTTTTCTGTTTCTTTATTCATTCTTTCTTCATATTGTCGATTCATTTCCATTTCCATTTTTACATACTATTATATAATATAATATATATATATAATAATATATATATAAATTAATTGCAGACACACAACGCATTGTTTAAAACCGCGTCTAGAGGGACAATTCTAAGTTAACCATCCCTAACAACACGTCATGGCTAGCGACAGATACGGGACAACTATTCAGTCATGTCCAACAGACCTTCGGATGGCCGTGAATGGGTCTGCATTGATTGAAGAAGAAAAAAAAGGCCAGTAGGGGCATTTATATCCGGTTCACTGAATATTTATCCTCACTCAGCAACTAGTGACCCCTTCACCACTCCTACCATCAGACCCTCATCATTTATCTCTAGCCGGATCTTTTCGTCTAGCCCCCCCCTCTCCCAGCTCCCCCCAGAAATTCATTCTTCGACAATTAGAGCAAGCAGCTTCTTCGAAGAGAAAATGACTTCTTGTCTCAACTTTTTATTCATTCGACTTGATATTGACCTCTAAAATTTTCTGCCCGTCACTGTAATTGTTTGTGCTTTCTCTTTCATTCAATAGCTGCTCAGACCAATATCCAAAGATGGGTTGCGCTCTTGGTGTAACGTTGTTAAAAATGGAATTGACGATCCGGTTTCAAATTCTAGACGAAGCAGTTAGAAAGCACTTTACACTAATGCTTCGTGGAAGCCATGAATCTAATATTTAGCCGAAAGAAGGCAGAATCTATATCCTGTTCCCAAAGTGATGGGTATTTTAGCGAACAAAGCCATCCGCACGAGCAGATGTGACACATGGTCAATTTCCTAATAAGGATGTAACAGGTTTCTAACGTGGACGAAGCTTCATGCTTTTTACTACATACTATTAAAAAAGTAATCGTCGGCGGCCTTAAAGTCGGTATCAACCAGTCACGAAGTAGTTATCCCCTTTTCAATGGCGCTAGAACAAGAATTGTTTTTGGCATCTGAGGTGGAGCGCTTGACACCTACCATCAGCTCCTTACTTTACCACACATATCCCTGTGCTTACTCATACGCTAAGTTGCGAGGACCAGTATCGAACTTAGGAACTTTGTTTCTAGCCGAACGCTCTACCGACTGAGCTAAATCGCTACTTTCGTGAAAAGTCATAATCTATCTGCTTTGTCCCAAAATATGGGTTTATATGGACAAACACCATCCCGCATGCAGATGTGACACATTGTTAATTTCTGAAGCGGACTTTAATATACTTACTAACCCTTCCACACGAAACAGAATGTGACACAAGGTCAATTTCTTAAGCCGAATTTCAATAGCTTTGGAATTCAGAGTTTTTCTTGTCCTAGACTTTTACCTACCATGGTTAAAGAGCCCCAATCCGTCTACAATTAGTTAATAGCTGGAGGAGATTTGTTGGATTCATACCTTCCCAAGGTATTAACCTATGTGAAATGCAAGCAGCTTTGTCCAGGATTTGAACTCGGGTTGATGAGTCCATTTTCCTACGACTCTAACACTTAACACCACGCACCTCAACCTTTCCCATCTCACCTCCGCCTAATGCATTTGGAAAGCATAAATATTTCACTTCTCGTTGTAAGTTTTCACGTCACCAACCAAGGAACCCTTCCCTTAGTTATTACGTTATATTCTAAATCGTTATTAATAATCAATTTTTTAATTTTGATTTAGTATCTTATTTAGGCTGCAACTTGCACAACGTCGGGAAAATTAAAACGGAAAGTTTTTTGTCCCCCAATGACAGTTTAACTACCAGTCTATGAAATTAAACATTTTGGCGAATTGGGTTACGGTTTTAGCGTATTAAGGTTGTTTTTAATAAGTTCTTAAAAAAACCCAACAAAACCCGCAAATTACTATACATTTAATTAACCAATGAAATTAATTATTGAATTTATCATTGAAACAGTTGTTGTGTTAGTATTGAATGTATAATTTCAATTAAACTCCAGTTAAAAAATATTTTTCAACATTAAATTTATAGTAATGGGGGTTTTTGTTTTTGTTGTTTTTAGCAATTACGTAATTAAAAACAACCTTAATACCTAAAACCGTAACCCAATTCGAAAATGTTAATTCATAGACTGTAGTTAAAACTGTCATTGGTACCACTAAAAAAACTTTCTTTTTAATTTTCCGACCGTTAGTGCAAGTTCAGCCCTTATTTATTAACAATGTCTCCATTAAAATCTAAACTGAGATAATTTGCCTCAAAACAACCCATATCATTAATGTCTTAAAATGTTGCGATGTGTGCTATATATCATTAAGAAATAAATATTACATTGTATACGGTTTGAATAATTTTCTAGTCGTTAGTGTCAAGTGAATACATAATTCGTTTCTTCAACTGAAAAAAGAATTCTGCCGGCAACACTCCTAGTAGTTCTTACACAATTTGTCAGCCGCCCGTCGGCTGTGGCGTTCAAATGCACCAACTGCACCACTGCAGAGGGGTAAGACTCCCCCAATGGGGCCACATGTTGGCCGTGGATGCCGACCCGTTATGCTTAAGAATAGAACCCAGGTGGATGAGCAGTTCATGACTTGCAATTCTCCACTTTGGTCATATTTTGGGCTAGACGGACAGTCGGAGTGGCCCCCTCCGATCAATCGGCTGGTCATGTCAAGCCCTAGCACCTATATGATTTTCCCCAACACTATTGCCCTTATGGCAAGCCCCAACCACTTTTTATCTTATGGGTGCTAGAAGGCGGTGACTGAGGGTCTACATGTCCTGGGAATGACGTTAAACTCTATCTGATGGTGAGGTCCCAGTTCTGGAGGTTTGGGGAATGAGGAGCATCCCTTCATCACCATTACTCCCTGTTCCACTCTGACCCGGAGTGATAGTACCTGTTAGGGTCCCATCTATGGGTTAAATAGAAAAACATAAGTTGATAAACAAAATTTGTTATCCATTAAGAATGAATTTATTTCAAAACTTTGTCGGCATTAAATGACCCACTGAGGTTGATATGCCGTAAAACAAACCAAACCAAACCAAACAATTTGTCAAAAGGTCACTTCACTTTAAGATCGAAACACGACACACTTTTCTCTTCACTGGAAAAGATGTTCTCACCCAGAGAACTCGCCTTCGGCATTTATTTCCCTCAGTGGCCAAACCACTTCAGCTAACAGGGGTGACAGCAATTTCACCACTCATTATCAGGAGGTTGCCAGTTCAATCTCGACACGTGCTATACCCCACCTCGCACAGACCAGAAACACATGAACGCGCTTAGTTCTTGGGGGCAGGGAATTCTCAACCCCATAGTCCTCACCTCCGCCACTCGCTCTGTGTTCTCTGTCACAGGTTCCCAAGTATGCGTATGTATTTACAAACACTCACGCAAAATAAGATGTGGCACATGGTAATTTCCTTAAGGTTTCCCTTTCTTAACCATGTCCAAGTCTTTCCATGTGCAACCTCTTCGATTTGTCGTTTGAAGCGTCCATATAATTGTTTTTCTTCCCATTTTTGTTTTTTAGTCTTTGTTGTTTTTCTGTTTGTCCATCTGTCGCTTCTACTATTGTTGGCCGCCATAAGTAGTTTGTCTTTGCTCTTTCTTGTGTAATCTTCAAGTTGTTGGATTGTGGTTTCTACGCATTCCTCTATGTTGGCAAGACCTCTTCCCCCTTCTTTTTCTGACACATATAATCTATCTCTATCATCTCTAGGGTGGAGAGCCTAGAGATGATAGAGATTATTATTATTATTATTTTTATCATTTACTCCTTTTGAGTTTTCCCATCAGTTTTAGCTGATGGTCTTTCACTGGAGTCTGAGTGACAGCAAGTCTCCTCAGGTCTCCAGGACTCTTCTGAGTATTCTGGCAGATTGCAGCAGTGCAGTGTTCTGAATGGTTTTAATCCTTCCTCTGATATCCAAACTTTCCAAACCCTTTTCTAATGCTTTTGGGACTGTTCCAAGTGCACCAACTACAATTGGTATAACTTTCACTTTCATATTCCATAACTTTTTCAGTTCTCTGCAAGGTCCAGATATTTGTCAATTTTTTTCATTTTCCTTTAACTTCACCCTGTGATCCGCTGGCACTGCAAAATCCACCAGTTGACAAGTTCTTTCTTTTTGTTAATCAACACTAGGTCTGGTCTTCTTGCTGGGATAAGGTGATCCGTTTTAATTTCAAAGTCCCAGAGAATTTTGTGCGTTTCGTTCTCAAGAACAGATTCTGGTTTATGCATATACCTTTTTGTTGTGTGGTCAAAATTTAATTTCTTGCATAACTCCCAGTGGATCACCTTCCCAACCCAGTCGTGTCTAGTTTTGTATTCTCGTTGTGCTAGTTTGCTACATTCGCAGAGTATATGGTTAACAGTCTCATCTCTATTACCGCAAAGTCTACATTTACTATTATGTTGGGTCTTATCAATTTTCGCTTTGATGTAGTTTGTCCTTATGGCATTATTTTGTGCAGCAATTATAAGTGATTCTGTTTCTCTTTTGAGGTTTCCCTTTCTTAACCATGTCCAAGTCTTTTGATGTGCAACCTCATCTATTTGTCGTTTGAAGCGTCCATATAATTGTTTTTCTTCCCATTTTTGTTTTTATTATTATTATTATTATTATTATTATTATTATTATTATTATTATTATTATTATTATTTTCAATTCACCCAGACTCTTTTCCAAATACTTGGGAACTGTTCCATGGGCACAAATTATAATCTATTCTAAGGTATTTTTTCATTGGAGTCTAAGTGACAGCAAGTCTCCTCAATTCTCCAGAACTTAGAGGTTTGAATTCAGAGCTTTTCTTTCGTATCTGTTGCCTAATCAAGGTTAAAGCGCCAAGTTCTACTTACTATTTACCAAGAGTTAAATAGAGAATAGTTCGATGCTGTTTTCAAGCGTATTTACGCTATATGAAAGGCAAAGAACCTCGTCCAGGATTAGATCTCGTGTCACCGTATCAATTTCCTTAGATGATAATCATTACACGATGCGCCTTCAAGCATGTGTTAATTTTAAGACAGACTAATTTTCTATTGAGAAACTGCTAACAAAGGACTGTATTATTTTTTAAAAGATTTGGTTTCTTTGTTTAATGAAATATAAACTGTAGTGTGTTTTTTTTTAATGCTAAAGCCATCGTAGGGGAAGAATAGTACGAGTACTATTTAAGTCATAGCTAGGGGATATGAAGGAGTTCATTCATTTGCCAACGACTGTAAAAAAATTGGAATTCAGAGATAGAACGTAGGCCATCCAGACAACAGTATTGTTAAAGATAGAATACTCATAAGAGTTCGGAAGATCAAAGGAGACTTGCGCCAGACATCCGAGAAAGACCACAAGTTAACTACTACTACTACTACTACTAATAATAATAATAATAATAATAATAATAATAATAATAATAATAATAATAATAATAATAAGAAGAAGAAGAAGAAGAAGAAGAAGAAAAAGAAGAAGAAGTAGAAGAATGATAATAATGATAATAATAATAATGGTCCCCAGGGGTCTGGAAAAGTGTCTGGATGAACTGGTAATCAGAGGAAGAATCGAGACCATCCAGACTACAGTACTGCTGAGATCGGCTGGAATACTCAGAAGAGTCCTGGAGACCTGAGGAGACTTGTTGTCACTCAGCCTTTAGTGGACCACTGGCTAAGGCGGGTGTGATAAAACTCTAATGTAATAATAATAATAATAATAATAATAATAATAATAATAATAAGAATAAGAAGAAGAAGAAGAACAACAACAACAACTACTACTACTACTACTACTACTACTACTACTAACGGAACCTGTTGATATATCACAGTATGATAATTTAATTATTACAACGTTTGATATGTTTACTTAAGCGCTAGTACTAAATAGTTCAATATGTAAAAAGTTTAATAATCTTAATTCAACTCTCACTCACTCTGTTTTTGTTTCTTCCCTTTTTTCCTTTTCTATTATGGTTAATTGAAACAGATTAGCTTCATCGCTAATAATAATAATAATAATAATAATAATAATAATAATAATAATAATACAATTACTAATAATACATTACTAATAATAGATTACTATTGTCAATAATAATAATACATGTACTATTGCAAAATACTTTTAGTTGCTGAGTACTTGAATAGCAGGTGTTTTGCAGCTAGATTCAGTTTAACGTCATACCAAAGACTAGAAAACTACGGAGACTTGCTGCCACTTAGACAACGGTTAAAAACCACGTGTGAAAACCTCGCAACGAGCGATATAATAATAATGATAATAATAATAATAATAATAGTAAATGTAGACCTTGTGGTAATAGAGATGAGACTGTAAACCATGTACTCTGCACAAGCACAACATGAGTACAAAACTGGCTGCGTTGGGAAGGTGATCCACTGGGAATTATGCAAAAAAAAATTAATTTTGACCATACAACAAAATGGTATATGCATAAACTAGAATCTGTTCTTGAGAACGAAACGCATAAAATTCTCTGGGACTTTGAAATAAAAACGGATCACCTTATCTCAGCAAGAAGACTAGACCTAGTGTTGATCAACAAAAAAGAAAGAACTTGTCAACTGGTGGATTTTGCAGTTCCAGCAGATCACAGGATGAAGCTAAAGGAAAATGAAAAAATGGACAAATATCTGGACATTGCCAGAGAACTGAAAAAGTTATGGAATATGAAAGTCAAAGTTATACCAATTATAGTTGGTGCACTTGGAACGGTCCCAAAAGGATTGGAAACAGGTTTGGAAAGTTTGGATATCAGAGGAAGGATTGAAACCATTCAGAACACTGCAATGCTGATGTGAAAACTCAAAAGGAGTAAATAATAATAATAATAATAATAATAATAATAATAATAATAATAATAATAATAATACATGTACTATTGCAGAATACTTTTAGTCGTTAAGTACTTGAATCAGTAGCAGATGTCTCACAACTCTATTTAGTTTAAAATCATACCCAGGACTAGAGAACTACAGAGATTTGCTGTCACGCTGTCAACGGTGAAATACCGCGAGTGAAAACCTCACAACGAACGATAAAATAATACATGTACTATTGCAGAATACATTACTAATAACTCATTACTAATACAATTACTAATAGTATTACACTTACATAAATAATAATTACTAAATAATAATAATAATAATAATAATAATAATAATTCAATTACATTAAAAATAATACAATTACTAATAATACATGTAGTAAGTAAAGTGAAGTCGTCAGGGCGGCCTAAAGTCGGTATCAGCCATTCAGCGAGGGAGTCTATCCCCTCTTCAATAGCGCTAGACCAAGGAGCTTGTTTTTAGCATCTGATGTGGAGCGTCACACTTACCATCAGCTCCTTATTTTACCGCACAGATCCCTGTGCTACTCATACACTGAGTTGGCGAGGACCTGTATCAAACTAGGAACCTTGTCCTTTCTAGCCGAACGCTCTACCGACTGAGCTAACCCGGCCCTTTACTATTGCAGAATACATTACTAATAACACATTACTAATACAATTACTAATAATAATACAATTACATAAATAATAATAATTTAAATAATAATAATAAACAATAATTAATAATACATGTACTATTGCAGAATACTTTTAGTTGTTAAGTACTTGAATAAGTAGCAGATGTCTCACAACTCTATTCAGTTTAACATCATACCCAGGACTAGAGAACTACAGAGACTTGCTGTCACGTAGTCAACGGTGAAATACCGCGAGTGAAAACCTCACAAGGAGCGATACAATAATAATAATAATAATAATAATAATAATAATAATAATAATAATAATAATACAGATCACATTATCCCAGCAAGGAGTCCAGACCTAGTGTTGTTAAACCAAAAAGAAAGAACTTGTCTGGTGGATTTTGCAGTGCCATCAGATCACAGGGGGAAGCTAAAGGAAAATGAAAAAGATGGACAAATATCTGGACCTTGCCAGAGAACTGAAAAAGTTATGGAATATGAAAGTGAAAGTGATACCAATTGTAGTTGGTGCAATTGGAACAGTCCCAAAAGGATTGGAAACGGGTTTGTTAAGTTTGGATATTAGAGGAAGGATTGAAACCATTCAGAACACTGCAATGCTGATGTGAAAACTCAAAAGAAGTAAATAATAATAATAATAATAATAATAATAATAATAATAATAATAATAATAATACATGTACTATTGCAGAATACTTTTAGTCGTTAAGTAGTTGAATCGGTAGCAGATGTCTCACAACTACATTCAGTTTAACATCATACCCAGGACTAGAGAACTACAGAGACTTGCTGTCACGTAGTCAACGGTGAAATACCGCGAGTGAAAACCTCACAAGGAGCGATATAATAATAATAATAATAATAATAATAATAATATCCCAGCAGATCACTGGGTGAAGCTAAAGAAAATGAAAAAATGGACAAATATCTGGACCTTGGCCAGAGAACTGAAAAGTTATGGAATATGAAAGTCAGAGTGATACCAATTGTAGTTGGTGCACTTAGAACCGTCCCAAAAGGATTAGAAAAGGGCTTGGAAAGTTTGGATATCAGAGGAACGATTGAAACCATTCAGAACACTGCACTGCTGCAATCTGCCAGAATACTCAGAAGAGTCCTGGAGACCTGAGGAGACTTGCTGTCACTCAGACTCCAGTGAAAGACCATCAGCTAACACTGATGTGAAAACTCAAAAAGAGTAAATAATAATACAATTACATTAATAATAATTCAATTACTAACAATACATTACATTACTAATAATAGATTACTATTGTCAATAATAATAATACATGTACTATTGCAGAATACTTTTGTCGCTGAGTACTTGATCAATAGCAGATGTCTCACAGCTAGATTCAGTTTAACATCATACCCAGGACTAAAAAAAAACTACGGAAACTTACTGCTACTTAGAAAATGGGTAAAGACCAGGGGCCGGTTTAGCTCAGTGTCTGACTGGATCCTCGAGTTTCCTGTTTCAATTCCGGCCATCGCCAACTCAGCGTAGGAGTAGTACATGGATATGTGCGGAAAGTGAGGAGCTGATAGTAGGAGTGGCGCTCCACCCCAGACGCCCAAACAATCTCTTTAGTCTAGCGCTAGTGAAAAGGAGATAGACTCCCTCGCTGTCTGGCTGATACCGACGACTTTGCTTACTTTTTTTTTTAATGCAGAATACGTTTAGTCGATGATTACTTAAATCATTAACAAGAGATGTCTCAGAACTATATTAAGCTTAACATCATACCTAGGACTAGAAAACAACGGAGACTTGCTGCCACTTAGACAACGGTGATAGACGTGTGTGAAAACCTCACAAAGACCGATATATTAATAATAATAATAATAATAATAATAATAAATGTACTATTGCAGAATACTTTTAGTTGTTAAGTACTTGAATCAGTAGATGTCTCAGAACTAGATTCAGTTTAACATCATACCCAGGACTAGATAACTACAGAGACTTGCTGTCACGTAGTCAACGGTGAAATACCGCGAGTGAATGCCTTACAAGGAGCGATATAATAATAATAATAATAATAATAATAATAATAATAATGAATAATAATAAAAAGAGAAGAAGAAGAAGAAGAAGAAGAAGAAGAGAAGAAAGGAGGGAATGAAGGAGAACGAGAAGGAGAGAAGAGAAGAAGAAGAAGAATTATAATGATACTACTACTATACTACTACTACTACTACTACTACTAATAATAATAATAATAATACTAAAGAAGAAGGAGAAGATGAAGAAGAGGAAGAAGAAGAAGCTTAGGAATAATTATAATAATTATAATAAGAATATAAATAATAATATAATAATAATAATATAATAATAAATATAATGAATAAAGAGGAATAAGAGAAGAAAAGAAATAATAATAATAATAATAATATAATAATTAATAATAATAATAATAACACTGCTGCAATCTGCCAGAATACTCAAGAAGAGTCCTGGAGACCTGAGGAGACTTGCTGTCACTCAGACTCCAGTGAAAGACCATCAGCTCACTGATGTGAAACCTCAAAGGAGTAAATAATAATAATAATTAATAATAATAATAATAATAATAATAATAATAATAATAATAATAATGAATAATAATAATAATAATAATAATAATAATAATAATAATAATACATGTACTATTGCAGAATACTTTAGTCGCTGCGTACTTGAATCAATAGCAGATGTCTTCACCAGTTTATCGAGCGGGAATTCACTGCCGGCAGTTTTATGCATTTATTTAAACTATTTCCCTCGCCGGGCCGTTATCAGCCCCGGGTGGTCGAAGCAGCAATCGATCATTTTTGCAAATGGACGTAGCTCTCATTCCCTATCTTTCAGGTTCACGGCTTTTGCAATTGATTCATCGACGGATCATCGCTGTTCGAACGTCGGCTGTACATTGAAACTTAAATAATTAAAATGCCGGGTTACTTATTGTTAATATTTACATAGCGCCGACGATCAGACGGCGTCACCGAACATGAAGTTACAGCTCAAGTCTCCTCGAACTGCTATCACCTTACTCAATAGTATTAATTATGTAAGGGGTGGTTAGGTAACTACAAATCTCCTCGGATCTCCATATATCCTGGGAATGTACTCAACTGCATGGTGTTCCGGTTGGTTGGTTGGTCTGTTTGTTGATTGGTTAATTTTACGGCATGCCAATCCTTGTTGGACTAGTGTATGCCGAAGCTGATTTGGATCCGGGAGTTACAGCTCAAGTCTCCTCGAACTGCTATCACCTTACTCAATAGTATTAATTATTGTAAGGGGTGGTTAGGTAACAGCAAATCTCCTCGGATCTCCATATATCCTGGGAATGGTACTCACTGCATGGTGTTCCGGTTGGTTGGTCTGTTTGTTGATTGGTTGAATTTTACGGCATGCCAATCCTTGTTGGACTAGTGTATGCGAAGCTGATTTGGATCCGGGAGTTATAGCTCAAGTTCCTCGAACTGCTATCACCTTACTCAATAGTATAATTATGTAAGGGGTGGTTAGGTAACTGCAAATCCTCCGGATCTCCATATATCCTGGGAATGGTACTCAACTGCATGGTGTTCCGGTTGGTTGGTCTGTTTGTTGATAGTTGAATTTTACGGCATGCCAATCCTGTTGACTAGTTTATGCCGAAGCCGATTTGGACCCGGAGTTATAGCTAAAGTCTCCTCAGGTCGCTATCTCTTTACTAAATGGTATTAATTATGTAAGGGGTTGTTAGGTAACAGCAAATCTCCTCGGATCTCTACATATCCTGGGAATGGTACTCAACTTCAGTGTTCCCTGGTTGTTTGGTTGGTTGGTTGGTTTTTATGGCATGTCAACCCTTGTTGACTTATTTTATGCCGAAGACATTTTGTTTTATTCATTATTGATGGGTATTTAATTTTTCAGAAGTTTAATTTTTAAAACACACCTTTTAAGTTATCTTTCCATTTAACTTATAGATAGGACCCTAACAGGTACTGCTACTCCGGATTAGTGTGGACCCGGGTGTTATAGCTCAAGTCTCCTCAGGCTGCTATCACCTTACTCAATAGTATTAATTATGTAAGGGGTGGTTAGGTAACAGCAAATCTCCTCGGATCTCAATATATCCTGGGAATGGTACTCAACTGCATGGTGTTCCGGTTAGTTGGTCTGTTGGTTGATTGGTTGAATTTTACAGCATGCCAATCCTTGTTGGACTAGTTTATGCCGAAGCCGATTTGGACCCGGGAGTTATAGCTCAAATCTCCTCAGGTCGCTATCTCTTTACTAAAGTAAAGTAAAGTCGTCGGGGCGGCCTAAAGTCGGTATCAGCCAGTCAGCGAGGGAGTCTATCCCCTTTTCCATAGCGCTAGACCAAGGAGATTGTGTTAGCATCTGAGGTGGTGCACCACACCTACCATCAGCTCCTTACTTTACCGAACAGATCCCTGTGCTACTCATACGCTGAGTTGGCGAGGACTGGTATCGAACTAGGAACCTTGTGGTTTCTAGCCGAACGATCTATTTACTAAATAGTATTAATTATGTAAGGGGTTGTTAGATATCAGCAAATCTCCTCGGATCTCCACATATCCTGGGAATGGTACTCAACTTCAGTTTTCCCCGGATGGGTGGTTGGTTGGTTTTACGGCACGTCAACCCTAGTTGGCTTATTTTATGCCGAAAACATTTTGTTTTATTCATTATTGATGGGTGTTTAATTTTTCAGAAGCTTAATTTTTAAAACGCACCTTTTAAGTTATTTTTTTCATTTAACCTATAGATAGAACCCTAACATGTACTACTACTCCGCATTAGTGTGGACCCGGGAGTTATAGCTCAAGTCTCCTCAAGCCGCTATCACCCCCCACAATAGTATTAATTATATAAGGGGTAGTTAGGTAACAGAAAATCTCCTCGAATCTCTATATATCCTGGGAATAGTACTCAACTGTTTGGTTTCCCGGTTGGTTGGTTTGTTGATTGGTTGGTTGGATTTTACGGCATGTCAACCCTTATTGAGTTATTTCATGCAGTTATATATAAACTTTTTCCTTCTTCTAGTTGGATAGCCATACAAAGAATAAGAGGTAGAACACTTTCAGAAATAAATGGCCATTGAGCAAAGCTTTCCTCTGTTCTTTGACACAGTGTGTGTGTGTGTGTGTGTGTGTGTGTGTATGTGTGTGTGTGTGTGTGTGCGTGTGTGTATTTGCACATATATTTCAGCATATGTATGTGCTTATATGTTTTAAGTGGATGAACTAGTTTCGCATATACATGTATTGGTCGAATGTAAACATATATATTATATATTATATAATATATATATATTACATATATATATATATATATATATATGTGTGTGTGTGTGTGTGTGTGTGTTTAAAAGAGTGACTTTTACACACACACACACACACACACACACACACACATATTATATATATATATATATATATATAATATATTCGACCCAATAAATGTATATGCGATCTTGCTCGTCCACTTAAAACATATATAAACACACACATATTATTACGCAAAGAATACCTATATAGGTACACGTTTGAACACATACCAATTATAGATATACGTGTGTATACTGTGTACTCTCATGCGTAAAATGGTCCAGTTGCAATCAGATCTACCCACACATGCGCTTGTAAATGCTTTTTGACATATTTTAAATTTAGTTAAGCCTTGCTCAAATTTTTTGCAATATGGTCCTTTTACTCGCACGTTCTTTCTCCTTCTCTCTTTTTTAAGAACCGTACCAGACAGATGGCTTTTTTATCAATCAGAGATTTTAGTCTCTTATTGGAATCAAGCTAAAAATAAAACTAATTTTCATACGAAAAAACTAAGAAAATCCATAATCATAGGTATATATGTATGTATATATATATATATAAATACATATATGTGTATGTATGTATGTTATGAATATCAAGCATATAAGTATATTTGTACATATGCGTAATTATGCTTTCTGGGCTGGAGAGAGGTGGTAACCTGGTGAGACATTGACGAACCGGAAACTGCCCGAAATATGGGGCGAGGGTCATATGAAAAATCGAAGACAAACGCTAAATTTATAACATGTTTTTTATAAGATTTGCTCAGTGTAACAGACAGACTGCAGGTTGCTTATAGTACCCACCGTTGCTTAAGTGGTCACCTATCTCAATAAAATATGAAATAAGGTTTACATAATATATGGTATGGTGAATTTGCATACTGGCTTTAACAAAACCGGGTTTAATATAATTACATAGTGTTATTAATCTCTAATTTATTGTTTCATTCTCCAACATATTAATTCATTAATTATTAACTAATTAATTTTCAAAATTAGGTATGACTTCAATTAAGCATATATCCTCCAAAAATTGTCGGCTAAAAGCCATATCAAATAAACACATTGTTTATTTACTCACTCTCATATATATATATATTATATATATATATATATATTATATATATATATATATATATATATATTGGTTAGGAGGTAGATTTAGAAGGCCATCACAATGCAGTTTGGAATAAATAAAAAATAATAATACGGTAACAATGGTGGTGTGTGTTGACCTGTATTTTTTTTTTTATTTCTTGAATTTTCGAGGTAATACCTCTTTATCAAAAGAATTGAACTGAAGCAGTACAGCTATGCATTTCTTCCTAGATGAATTTTTTTTTTTTTTTTTTGAAAATGACGTTATTTTTGAAATAACTGTATTCCCGTGTGAGCGTGAATGCGTTTATTTTATTTTTATTTTTTTTTTTTGTACGTGTTCGTATGTTGTAATGCGCGTGACATTGAAAATGCGTGTTGGCTGTGACGTTAAGACTGTAATCCTAGCGCGGGATTTTGTACGTGGGTATGTGCGAATGAAAAAGTGTATTTGTGTTTTGTGACGTTCCTGTTGGATTTTACATCAATTTAATCATTTAAATATATATATATATAATATATATATAGTTTTTCCGTAGTTAGGGTCTTTCCATGTGTGGTTTAACCAAGCTGATGCAGGTAGACCATAAGGAGAGCTCTATGTACCTAATACCAGTGAGTAGAAGGACAGAGCAATATATTTAGTAAATGAAGAAAAACTCTAAACTTGCTTCATTACTAATTTATTTCAACCGTATTAATACGGCATCTTCAGGTAATCACAAGAACATGACTCTTATGAGTCATGTTCTGTGATTACCTGAAGATGCCGTATAATACGGTTGAAATGAATTATTGTAATGAAGCAAGTTTAGGTTTTTCTTCATTTACTATATATATATATATATATATATTATATATATATATATATATATATACACCTAACAACATAAATTCCATCTCCACATAAATGATATATGGGATATAAACAAACAATAAGTTTTAAGTTACTATATAATTGTTTCAACCTTTTTCATCTCTAATAATACATGTGGATATTAGTGTGTGACATTTTTTAACTTTACTCCTAGATGGTGTACCCCAACATATCATACCATTTCTGAATCAGGCTGACTGTGAGAAAATTAAAATTTCAATCCTATGAATTATTTTATATAGAAACCAATTAGAATCTAATTAAAATATGTAATTTTTTAATATGCGTTCTTATTTAAATTTCTAATTCAATATATCTCATAACATTAAAACTTAAGCATTTACGCCTGGAGGGCGCATATTCTTGCTAGTTTTCATAAAAGATTAACAAGAGTATTGAACACAAAAGGTGTATTGCATGGTTAGAGAAGCTAGGTTAGTGAGTTTGCTTCTCACTGAGTGCCCTATACTTCTAGCCATGTGCCTAACTAAGCTTATTAAATGACAACAGTACTGAACACAAAAATATATCTCAGAACTGAACATGCTGTAAACAGAGAGAGGTGGGTCTCACAACCCCACAACATAAAAACGAATGTGTAGCGCCATCAGAGTAGTTCGGTCCTATGCGTTCAAAAGAAGCGCGTGTGTAATGGTTAAAGTCATGGGAAATTAACTCATCGCCCCGAGTTCAAATCCTAGATTTGGTAATTGCATTTTACTTAGCGCTAATACCCTTGGGAAAGGTATGAATCCTACTCTCCCACCAGCTATGGATAAATAGAAGGGAAGACAGGGCTCTTTAACCTTGGTTAGGCAACCGGTCTAGGAGAAGGAAAACTCTGACGAATTAGCCACAGGAACAAGTAGACAAAGAAACAAGTAAGAATCTTCTTATCATCTCTCATACTCTGCCCCCCTTCTCTCTCTCTCTCTCTCTCTCTCTCTCTCTCTCTCTCTCTCTCTCTTATATTTTTTAAATCTGTACTTTTTGACACACATTGTATACTGAAAAAAAATAACGTTCTATTTATTCTTCATTTCTATCTTGGTAAATACAGCTTTAAAATCTTTACTTTTTGACACACCTTGTATTCTGAAAAGAATAACGTTCCATTTATTCTTCATATCTATCTTGGTAAATACTGCTTAAAATCTATACTTTTTGACGCACCTTGTATTCTAAAAAAATGTCCCATTTATTCTTCATTTCTATCTGTGTAAATACAGCTTTAAAATCTTTTCTTTTTGACACAACTTGTATTCTAAAAAAATTAACGTTCCATTCATTCTTCATTTCTATCTTGGTAAATACAGCTTTATATCTGTACTTTTTGACAGACCTTGTATTCTGAAAAAAATTAACGTTCCTTTCATTGTTCATTCCTATCTTGGTAAATACAGCTTCGATCTCGATATTTTTGACAGACCTTCTATGTACTAGAAGGGAGTAACTAAGGTTGTTAGTGTCCTGGTTTTAATGTTAAACTGCATTTAGTGGTGAGATTCCAATTCTAGGGCTCTGGGGAGTGTGGAGTACCCCTTTATCTCTATTATTAAAAGGTCCACTCTGACCCGGATTGATAGCATCTGTAAGAGTAACATGTATAGTCTTGTAAAACATCACCGAGATGCATCAAAGGCGGACAATTGGTAATGTTTCACCAGCATCATTACAGATTTTGGGTTTCGCAACGATTCTCTGTACCACCGGTAAACCTGTCGCGTATAAGTCCGCCTGCTTTCCAGATTCCCTCTGTTTAGTTTTACGAGTAGAACTTTAATTTATTAGAATATTGGCCCAGGGATTCACAACAGTTCTGCTGAGACTTGCTCGGTACTTGAATCTAATAAGAGACTTGGAATTTCCATAAATACAAGTTAGTCATTGAATATGTGCTTTATTGCGTTTTAGAGAGCGTCGTCAGTATCTATATTATTAATTAATAATAATGGAGATTGTCTGTATTTCTGTCTGTAACAAAAACTACGTCATAGCTCTACGTCACAAATTACATCACAATATTCTTATGCTAAATACACCCAAAATTTGAGTAAACAATTTAAAAAATTGTTTTTGTTTTTTTTTACTCTCGTCCTAAAGTTAACTAAAATGTTTACAAATAAATAAATACTAACGATTTTGTGGAAAAATTATGTGGAAAATATTCAAAATAATTATTTGATTATTACAGACATGCAACATTTTATTTGAGAGGGACGGGGCTCAGTTTTCATTTTCAAATTGTTTTATTTTTTTACTCCTTTAATAAATATGAGGATTTGTCTTACTTACGATACAAACCCTCTGACATTGAATTTTTAACTCCCACCCTCTCAGGCAATGTCGTTCAAAAATTAACTTTTACGACGCCCGGAGGGTGTTTTCTGTTGCTAGTATGTGTTGTAAAGGGAAGTAACCGGATAATCCCTCACGTATGCAAATGGATACGTATAAAAGAACAACAGGTAGATCTCCAGCCACGAACGTTGTTTCGTATTCTCGGATGTAAACACACGTGCTACAACTCTTCAGAAGATAAGTAATCTTTACCAATCCTTCTTTTACGCGCAGAGACCTTTTACCTTGCCGGCCGGGAGCCATTTTTGTTATTTGTATTTATTGTAATAATAAACTATTATTACAACCACTCGAAATCTTCTCGTTAATGTATTTCTAATAGATAACAGTATGTTTAATAGATAAAAGAATGACCTAATGCCAGAATTAGCTCGGGTCAAATTAAATAAAAAATTGGCAATACGAGGTTCGTATTTACAAAACTGGTTTTATCACTTAAGTCCAACAACATACTTGAATTTTAAATAGAAAAAAAAATATATATTCGATATACTTTTAAATTTATGCTTCAGTGCATATTCTTCATTTCTATCGTAGTAAATACAGCTTTAAAATCTGTACTTTTTGACACACCTTGTATTCTAAAAAAATTAACGTTCCATTCATTCTTCATTTCTATCTTGGTAAATACAGCTTTAAAATCTGTACTTTTTCACACACCTTGTATTCTGAAGAAAATTAACGTTCCATTCATTCTTCATTTCTATCTTGGTAAATACAGCTTAAAATCAGTACTTTTTGACACACCTTGTATTCTAAAAAAATTAACGTTCCATTCATTCTTCATTTCTATCTTGGTAAATACAGCTTTAAAATCTGTACTTTTTCACACACCTTGTATTCTGAAGAAAATTAACGTTCCATTCATTCTTCATTTCCATCTTGGTAAATACAGCTTTAAAATCTGTACTTTTTGACACACCTTGTATTCTAAAAAAATGAACGTTCCATTCATTCTTCATTTCTATCTTGGTAAATACAGCTTTAAAATTTGTACTTTTGGACACACCTTTTATTCTAAAGAAATTAACGTTCCATTCATTCTTCATTTATATCTTGGTAAATACAGCTTTAAAATCTGTACTTTTTGACACACCTTGTATTCTAAAAAAAAAATGAACGTTCCATTCATTCTTCATTTCTATCTTGGTAAATACAGCTTAAAAATCTGTACTTTTTGACACACCTTGTATTCTGAAGAAAAAATTAACGTTCCATTCATTCTTCATTTCCATCTTGGTAAATACAGCTTAAAAATCTGTACTTTTTGACACACCTTGTATTCTAAAAAAAATTAACGTTCCATTCATTGTTCATTCCTATCTTGGTAAATACAGCTTCAAACTCGATATTTTTGACAGACCTCTAAGACTTTTAGTGTTCTGGTTATAACGTTAAACTGCATCTAATAATAATAACAAAACTGGTTTTATCACTAAAGTCCAACAACATACTTGAATTTTAAATAGAAAAAAAAATAGAAATATTTTCGATATACTTTTAAATTTATGCTTCAGTGCTTAACCTGATATGTTTAATCTAACATAAAGAGACTTTCGAAATACTGTACAGACCTGTTATATAAAAATATCTCCTTCCAAAATTAAAATCATACCGTTCTATAGTCATGTGATGCATAGATATTCACAGCGAAATAAGAAGGTTATTTAGTGGCGTCTAGCAAAACTTAGAAAGTTTTTTTTCTGGTATGAATTAACATTCATTATTCTTTGAGTTGCATTTCCGCTCATAGATTGTCTCATGGAAATACTCAACTTTAGGATTAAAGAAAATACATACACAGACGCATATTCTAATGGATTATTTGACTTATATATATATATTGTCGGCTGAAAATAGCCATATCACAAGCATCGTCTGTTTGTTTACTTCTCGTAAGTTCGTGTAGAGGTCACTTAAGAGGAATATAAATACCTACTCCTTAACAAAACGAAGAAATCTGCTAAGTCCGTTTGGTGTGGTGGTAAAGACGCTTGACAGTCAGCTTGACAATCAGGTTTCGAATCGCACACGGGGCGGTCTTTGTATCTATAGCTCTGCTGATGAGGCCTAATAGGACGAAATGTACATACAGAGATTGATTTTTCTCGATTTGTTTAGCCTTAAAATTTAATAGGTAATCCCGCCTAATTAATTAATTATTAATTAGGCGGGATTACCTATTAAATTAATTTTAATTATTAATTAATTAACTTTCATAAAATTAGGTTCGACTTCAATTAAGCACACATTCTCCCAAATATTGTCGGCTGAAAATAGCCATATTACAAGCATCGTCTGTTTGTTTACTTCTCATATATATATTATATATATTATATTATATATATATATATATATATATAAGTAAAGTCGTCGGGGCGGCCTAAAGTCGGTATCAGCCAGTCAGCGAGGGAGTCTATCCCATTTTCAATAACGTTAGACCAAGGAGATTGTTTTAGCATCTGAGGCGAAGCGCCACACCTACCATCAGCTCCTTACTTCACCGCACAGATCCCTGTGCTACTCATACGCTGAGTTGGCGAGGACCGTTATCGAACTAAGAACCTTGTGATTTCTAGCCGAACGCTCAACCGACTGAGCTAACCCGGCCCTCTATAGATGGATATATATATATTTATAGATGACCGCCTAATTCATTAATTATTAATTAATTAATTTTAAAAATTAGGTACGACTTTAATTATGCACATATTCTCCCCAAAATATATATATATATATATATATATATATATATATATATAGGTAAAATAATCCGTTGGAATATGATATATATATAAAATCAACTATATATATGTATTTATATATATATATACATATACATATATATATATATATATATATATATGTGTGTGTGTGTGTGTGTGTGTGTATATATATGTTTATATATATATAGTATATATATATGCATATGAATATACACACTCATATATATATATATATATATATATATATATATATATATATATATAGAGAGAGAGAGAGAGATATGTAGTATATATTAGGAAAAATGAAAAAACACAGGTTTAAATGGTTAACCCATTTATACCTGTGTTTTTTCATTCTTCTTAATATACTACATACCGTCTGATTCACTTCCTTTCTA
>CM042171.1:3141339-3146339 GCA_023376005.1 Doryteuthis pealeii | reverse complement strand
CGTTTCCTTTCATAAAAATCTTACAAAATGATTTTATTGCTTTTCTTTTTAACTCTCCGGCCGTATTTTTCTTTCTTTCTTACTTTTTTAAAATTTAATTCACTTTGAAAATTCTCTTTTCCCTAATCCTAGGAACTATGAAAATGTTGTCTCATTTTCATTTTAAAAACGAATTAAAATTAATTAAATCGATTATTTAAGGTGGAATTTTTGTCTAAGTCAAAAAGTAGTAACATAATGAGCATCAGTAAAAAAAAGCAGAATCATATTACACATGTGGTTTATTTTTAATGCTACCACGAGGATTAATAAGGGGTCGTAAGTGGTTGTTAAAGTTGAATAAAACATAAATTTGGTTAGTTGGTTTGTTGGATTTTACGACATGTCAACCCTTGTTGGGTAATGTTATACCGAAAATATTTTGTTATATTCATGCTTGATGGGTATTCAATGTTTTAAGACTCAAAGTTTTGGACCATATGTCCTTTAGGCACCCCTTTTTGATCTCGATTAAGAAAAGACGTTTTTCATTTACACCGTCAATATCCGGCTGTTTTAACAGACGATTTTTAGATTTTTTAAAATTATAAAACTAACCTCTAACCCTAATCCCTAACTCCTAACCCTAACCCCTTACAAACAACTGGATATTGACGGTGTAAATGAAAAACATGTCCTTTCTTGATCGAGATCAAAAAGTGGTGCCTAAAAGTAATATGGTCCCAATTTTTAAACAAATTTTAGATCATTTTTCTATTTAACCCACACACAGGACTCTAACAAGTACTACAAATCCAGAGTGGACCCGGAAATAATGGTGACGAAGGGGTACTCAACACTTCCCAGAGCTCCAAAATTAGAAGTTCGCCATTAGATGCTGTTTAATAACATATTATTATTGGCATTTCAGTCTCGGAAGACTATAATACAGTTTATGTGCCCCCGAAGTTACAGCATCTCTGAAGAATAATTAAAGTTCCAATTACCGTCGAACTGGGAAGACAAGTCAACCAACGATTGTAACTGAAATATAAACCCGAATGTCAAAAAGTCTACTGCAGAATGACAGGATATATATATATTTACCAACCCCTCCGCACGAGCAGGATATGACACAATGTCAATTTCTTAAGCGGAGTTTAACAGGTTTAAATTCAGAGTTTTCCTTCTCCTAGACCGGTTGCCTAACCAAGGTTAAAGAGCCCAGTCTGCCCTACTATTTACCCATAGCTGGAGGGAGAGTAGGATTCATACCTTTCCCAATGGTATTAGTGCTAAGTGAAATGCAATTACCACGTCCAGGATTTGAACTCGGGGCGACGAGTCCATTTCTTATGACATTAACCATTACACCACGCGCTTCCTACATATATATATATATATAAGTGTTACGTTGCAATCCTCACGGTACTAAAACGATACAAGCACCGTAGTCTCTTTTCTTTCTTGGTACTAAAACTCCGATAAAAAATCATAACACGAGAAACATGTCGTCACAACTCCCAGCCTTTATTAACGTGCTCGTCTACTGGCTTCTACCAGGGAGGAAGGGAGGGCAGAGAGAACGAGAGAGAGGGAACACTACTAGATTACTGGACTCTAATGAGGTCTGTCCCCCACGACGGACGCCGGCCAAAAGAGAACGAAGCCTTTCTTCCTTCCCCCACGTCACCACGTGACTTCGGTCACACCCGACTTCCGGTCAACCCCCGACTTCCGCTTGCCCCTCAATTCTTCGTTCGGGGTCACGCTACGGTCAAAACCATCGCTCTCCTCTTTTGGGTCATCACTATTTTTTAAGCCTTTGTTATTTATATTCCTCCTCCTTCCATTAGCAGTTCTAGCTCACAAGGGTCATATTGCTACAATTCCTCCCTTACCATCATTCTAAAATTTTTACCGTAAAAATTTTCAAAAGTATCTTCTTTTTTTCGAATATGCGTAATTATTCATTAGATTTTTTTTTTTTCTATCCGATATAGACCTTCCTCTCTCCGATAGAGCCACACGAGCATTCAATTTTACAATAATACAAAAACACATACATATATAAGTAAAAAGACATTTACAAAATCATTAAAGCAGGTGATATTCTCCTCCTTCTTCCACATTGTGCTCTGACCTTACTTACTTATTTGTTCATTTTTTTTTCTTTTTTATTTTTTTCATTTTTTTTAGGAAATACTCTCTCCAATTTGAATTTAAAAAAAAAATTACTCATTTATTTTTTCATTCTTATCAATTGCAGACCTATACTGATTTATAGCTTTTTTTCAAGCAACGGCGTTATCGTCGCCTTCTTCAGCTGGTCAATAATTCTTTTCTCTATTATTCCTTCTCTTTTTGTATCTATTCATTTTAATCCTTTTCAGTTTTTCATTTATTTATCTTTTTTTTTTTTTTTTTTTTTTTTTTTCGTCATTATTCCATCTCCTATTCCGTGTAATCCATTTTTCCTCATCCCCATCGCTATATGTTGGAATTGTTCTCGAAGCCATTTGCCCGTTCCATGATTGGAATATCACTTTCGTCCAAGGAGTTTTCCCTCTGACGTCGGCTCTTAAAATTCAAGTAATTATTCTCTTCACTGTCCGAGCTATGCTCCGAAGAATCAGAATCGACAGGTGCAGCCAGTGTGGCTTTCCGTACTGGCCGCCCAACATCAGGTATATCCCATCTATCAACGTTTTGGGCACGTAGATGCCTGCATGTGCTTTTACTACCGTGCTTGTCAGTTGGTTTTTTAATTCGATATGAAACGGAGCCAGTTTTTTCTATCACTATGTAGTTAGGCTGCCACCTTTTGTCCAATTTGCCGTCTATGGTGATTCCTGTAATAGACAAGATCTCCCACCTCAAAATTTACGTCCTTAGTTTTTGCTATGCAGTCTATCGGCTTGACGTTGCTTTGCCTTCTTCAGGTTATTCCTTACTAATGTAAAAGCACGTGCTGTTCTTTGAGGGCTATTTCATGATGCTCGTCTCCATAGTACAACTGACGAGGCCTCAATATATTATCAAGTGGGAGGATGACATCTCTAACCATAAACCAGATAAAACGGGAGAATTTCGTAGACTCACTCACGTTGAATCGCAGGGCTGCAAGCATCTGATTGATGTACAGATCCCCAAGAACGCTCGTTATCCCCTATTTTCTTGGCCAAAATGTCGTTCATAGTTCTATGAAGTCTTTCCACTTACCATTGCTCTGGGGATGGTAGAAAGAAGTGGTCACATGATGTACATTGAGCTCCTCTAGGGTTTTTTTTCATCATTCTATTTACATTCTCTGTTCCGTTATCAGACACTAACTGGAGCGGGGCGCCAAATCTGGGGAATATCTCTTCTATTAGTAAGTGACAGACGGTTTCTGCCTTCTTATTTGGGACCGGAAAACACTCGGCCATCCACTGTAAATATCTATGAATGACACGATGTATTGATTTCCTGACAGTGTTTTGGGGTACGGTCCGCAAATATCCACTGCAATCTTTGCGAAAGGGAACGGGGCATATCTGATTCCTGAATACGTGGTCGAAGGTGCTTAAATTTCTTGTTTGGCATGGGACGCACCTATTCACATGCTCGACGATTTATCTAAGAGACATGGCCAAAAGTATTTCTGTTTTACTGCCTGAAAGGTCTTTTCGGCGCCCACTGGCCGTTATCATCATGGTACTGTATGAGCACCCGTGTTCTTAGGTGTGACGGGATGTATAATCTCACCACTGCTCGTCGTCTGGCTGAGAAATAGTATACCACATCGTCCATTATTAGGTACTTCTTCTGTTCCAGTTTCGTGGCTTTGCCTTTCTTAATTCTATTCTTGAGTTCCAAAATATCTTTATCCGCATCCTGTTCTCTAATTATATCGACATCAGGTAGTATTGGTCTTTCAAATTCTGTAGGTTGAGTGGTCTCCCTTTTGTATGATGCAAGTCTCGCGGATTAAAGTGGTTGGAGTTAATAGCACTAACTTCATAGGCTCTATCATCGACCTCCACCGTCCTTTCAGACCTTTCTTTTTGGGCGCCCTTGGAACGAGATAGCAGGTCCGCGCACCAGTTGCTCTTGCCTTGCAGATATTCGATCTTACAGTTGTACCCTGCTATACTCAAAGCCCATGACTGTATTTTCCTATTCTGCATGGTGAGTTCAGTAAATACTGAAGTGGTTTGTTTGGTTCTGTGTATATTCGTGAACGTGGCGCATGTAAGTAGTGGTGAAGCTTTTGTAACGAATAGTGTATGGCGTATGCCTCCTTTCTATTGTTGACCCCTGTTTGAGTATCACTCAACTTATGCGACAGGAAATATATAGGCTTCTCTATTTCCTTATCCTCTGAGTCATCATAGACACGCTGTGTTTAGGCAAGCGCCTATGGCAAAGTTAGATGCATCCGTGTATAATCTGTAATCCTTATTGGTGTCTGGTATGCCAAGATAACCTATCGGAAAGCATATTTTTTTAGGCGGTCAAACGCTATCTGGCATGTATCATCCCACTGGAAACCGGGCATACTTCCTCGTCAGATTAATTAGTGGTTCCGCTATACTGGAGAAAGTCCGGGATAAATCTTCTATAATACGAACACATCCCGATGACCCCTCACTTCCCTACGGTACTGGGGTTAGTCCACTGCCTGAATTGCCTTCCACTTTGTCATAATCCGGCTGAATTCCCTTACTACTAATCCTGAATCCCAAATATTGGGTCTCTTTTTTAAAAAATCGCATTTAGTCAGGTTTAATTTCAATTCGTGTCTCTCTCAGGCTCCCCAGAACTTTCTTGTATATGCCCACGTGGTTCTCCACAGTGTCAGAAATATCAGGATGTCGTCTAAATATGCTAGCGCGTACTCTTCTTGTCCTTCTAAAACTACTACATTTAATTCCTGAATATCCCGGGTGCATTAGCAAGCCGAAAGGCATAACATTGATTGAAAGAGTCCTCGTGAACACGTAAATGCTGTCTTTTCCTTATCCTCTTCGTGCAGCTCA
>CM042171.1:3068842-3141239 GCA_023376005.1 Doryteuthis pealeii | reverse complement strand
AAAAATACAAAAAAAAAAACTAAAAAAAACAAAAAAAACACCCAAAAAAGATGCGGATTTTAATACAAGAACTTAACTCATGAGTGTATAAAATAAATAAAATATCCACAAAAAAAGAATTTGCCATTTGATATTAAAAAAAGACAACAACAAAAAAACAAACAAAAACTATAACTAAATGTCTTCGTATAAAAGGGATGTTCACAAACGAACTTTATTTTGCTTACATTTGTGGAAGTCTTTGTAGCAAAGTACTTGTTACTGTTCTGTTTTATATAAACAACGCAAGAATATTATGGAAAAAACGTACCGTTTATTAATACTCATTGATTATAAGCGACGGGAAATAAATGATTGTTCCATTAGTCATATCACTTTCTTTATAGCCAACAAAAGAGAAAAAATTATCTGTTAAAGTGTCCGTATGAAAAGAATCAATTAAAGAGAACGTTCATCGAATTTTTACGCACAAATAGTCTTGATAGAGCCAACGAAAGTTACAGTTAAAAAACGTGTAAAGTATTACAACCTAATCTATGGAGTGGATGGAAGGATACTTTTTATTAAACTCTCAGGGTCGTTGGAGTGCAATTGCTAAGTAGCTAATTCTGCACTTAGCGCGAAAACCTGTTGAATATACTGCGTTGATAATCATTTAATTCGTCACGCCAGGAGGGATGGACAAAGACCGACCCCAAAGACCTGCTATATGGGAATTAGTAGAAATCACTCCGGCCGGTAGGGAACTACTGCCACACTAAAGATGTCTGCAAGAGGAAATGCAAGACATGCACACACACCAACACATGGAGGCTTGTGCAGAAGACCGTTGAACCTAGGCCATCCCCGTCAGACCAAGGAACCAAAAGGAGTGAAAAGAGAGAAAAAAGCCACAACAGACAAAGAGAGCAGAAGGAGGGGAGGACAACCAGCAACTCCAGCAAGCATCACTGTTTGTTAGCCAGTCACTGCATCAGAGATTGATATTCAAAAATTGGGTTCTGTTCAGCCACGCCCGCAGTTTTTCAAAAGAAAATTAAAAAAATAGTGGACACTACACAGCGTTTTTGTTGCATAATTGTATGGGTGGCGTAGGATTGTTCAACACCTGATAGCGAGAATGAAAAGGGCCCAAGTGAAAAAAAATACAGACCATTTGGGACGTTGACCCCATTAGATGGGAATATTTGGATGTTGTGTATTTTAGAAGCATTGTTGAATAAAGTATATATTATTATTTATATTTGCTTGAAGGCAATTACGATGCGCATATCGCATAAACATTCGATTTAAATTTTAATAAAAAGATTAAATAATGACAAGTGAATTTCGTAAAGAATTATTCGGTGTTGTAGAACATTCGTACAGACTTTGAAAGTTGAAACAGTCTGTACGATGTTCTACACACAGAAATAGTTTTCTACCGAAATTCACTTGTCATTATTATCTTCTATAATTATCGAATTTTATGCGATATGCGCTAATTTTAATTGCCTTCAAGCAAAAATATAATCTAGTTAATAATAATAATAATATAATTTATATTATACATTATATATAATATATATATATATATATATATATATATATATAACTTTGACCCCATAGATGTGAACTCCGAAGTCATGTGAGACTTAGTTAAGGTATCAGTATTAGAAATAGCGTCTATTTGTCCATGGTAAATTAACTACAGTTCAGGATAGCGAAAGCATGAAATCAACGGTGTTGGTGTTACGAGCCAATGAACAATGACTAAAATCTTACCAGAAAAGTGAAAATGAAACTAAACAACATTGTTATTATAAGTAAGATTAATTTCACACACATACCTCCTCTCTCTCTCTCTCTCTCTTCTCTCATCTCTCTCTCTCCTCTCTCTCTCTCTCTCGGCTCTTATATTTTTTGATAAAAGAAAAGATGAAGGCTTGTTTCTGTAAATTATTTTGTCCTTAAAACACTTTTGAAAAAATCATTTTTATTGCCTCTTATAAACAAACAATTGGCATTTAGATTCTCACCACGGCTAATTTGTCTCATGATATATATGTATATGTTTACTTGTGTGTTTCATGATCGTTTTTCCTTGAGCGTCCAAGGGTGGTCATGTCCATGGGATTAGCTTCACGCTATTAGGCATGGCCTCCCTTCAATAGTAGTTTAAACCAATAAAGTTTTTCTTTTACTTATATTTTTTTTTAATAAATTTTACTACATTGATTAATAAACTTCCGCTTATTACTTATTTCCGTCTCTCTCTCTCTCTCTCTCTCTCTCTCTCTCTCTCTCTCTCTCTCTCTCTCTCTCTTCTCTCACCACACACACACACAACATATTTCTTCTCTGTCTCTATCTCCCTCCTACCTAGACACATGCATATTCATGTAATATACCATTCTTACTCTATTCGCATTGACATCTACAGACTTATTTTCTTTTAAGATACTATTTTATCCTGATCTCTTCAACTTTGATTCCTACCAATATTATAGTTTTATTCTCTGCTCTCATTTCCATACTTTATATATAATATATATATATATATATATATATATATATATATAATTCCATTATTTATAAATAATATATATATATATATATATATATATATATATATATATATATTATAGTTTTATTCTTCAAGCTCTTCATTTCCATAATCCCCACCCTCTAACTACACATTCTTCCCCCCCTATCAATTTTTCCAGAATGCATTTTGGCCTACATGCTGTCATTCCATTAGGATACATTCTTGATTATAATTCCTAACTTCCTTGCAGCACCCCCCACACACACACACACACCAAAATGATGGACCTTTTTTAATAAGGGAATGTTTAAGATGGACTGGTCCAAATGAGTGTTCAATGTACAATCTCTTAAGAAATTATATACAGAGCAATTTAGTTATTTACTTAAGCCCTTAGCAGAGATGTGGCAGAAAGACCAGAAATATGGGCGCCCAATGAGAATCGAACATTATCAATGGTCTGAATATCTAGCTTGCTAAACTATTACACGACCCCTTATAGGGAGCAAATATAGAATGAAATTAGCTGTTCTGATTAAGCTTATATGCAATCTACATATACATATGGGTGGAAATAGATAATAACTGCACAATGGACCGATTTTAAGCTTTTTTCTATACCCAATATATTGCTCTCTGGTATAATTTTAACCTTTTACCATATATATTATAATTATATATATATATATAATATAATATATATATAAATATATATAAGGTTTAGCCTTCTTTTTTTTATCATTGGAACGATTATTGCCACCGTTCGGTTCTTCGCTATGTGGCAGTTTCCGACGACTGCTACGGAGCAAGAAACCCAGAACGGTTGGCAATAATCATTCCAATGATAATAATAAAAAAAGCTTAAACCTTTATTATTCATTTATTGGACCTATGACTTTTAGGCACTCCTTTTTGATCTCGATTAGAAAAGAAATTTTTTCATTTACACCGTTCAATATCCGGTTTGCTTTAACAGACGATTTTTAGATTTTTTTTTTTTAAATTATAAAACTAACACTAACCCTAACCACTACCCAACCCCCTAACCCCTAAACAAACAACCGAATATTGACGGTGTAAATGAAAAGCATGTCCTTTCTTTAATCGAGATCAAAAAGGGTGCTCAGTCAGTAGAGCGTCGGCTAGAAACCACAAGGTTCCTAGTTCGATACCAGCCCCGCCAACTCAGGTATGAGTAGACAGGGATCTGTGCGTTAAGTAAGGAGCTGATGGTAGGGTGTGGCCGCTCCACCCGATGCCAAAAACCAATCTCCTTGGTCTAGCGCTATTGAAAAGGGATAGACTGCATCGCTGCTGGCTGATACCGACTTTAGGCCGCCCTGATGACTTTACTTACTGACTTTTAAAAGGTAGTATGGTCCCATTATTATCTATTAAACACTCTTCTATTAACACTGTACGTATGGATTACTATTACTTTTTCTAGATATACTAGTGCCAACCATAACATTGATATATATAATTTATATATATATATATATATATATAGTATAACTATAATGTTACAATTCAACACACGCATATATATATATATATTATTACTATTATATATATATATGCTGTTGATGTAACATTTTTTTTGTCCCTCGCCTTTTATTTTCAGCTGGACTTTATTTGTCCCTCAGTTGTATTTTTCAGAACATTGGCAGCACAACCACAATGTCTTTTTTGCGTGGTGTTTGTCTTTCTTCCTTTTTTGGTTACTTTTTCTTCTTCTCTTTTTTTTCTTTCTTTTTTCTTTTTTCTTTTGCTAAGTATTCGTATACAATTATTGAATTGCATTTTCAAACAGATGTTCTCCTTTTAATCGGAGGCGTCTAAAGTGCTCGCTCCTGCGATCATAACTGCTTCAAACCCTGCTCCGAAATGTTTTTGATGACAGTCGATGATTATGTTTTAACGGCAGACGATCAGCGACCGACTTGGCAGATTTCTAAAATTGAATTACTCCGTAAAACATTTTTCTGACGTGTCTTTTTTCTTTTGATTCCTTTTATTTTATTTTTTTTCAACACGATGACCTTTCGAAGATTTAAGTGTTGAATCAATAAATATCGATAATATTTATTCGATTATCGACATAGATTTTCAATAATAAAATTCTTCCACCAACCACCCGACCAATAGTCTACAGATTCACCAGTTAACTGTGGATAAATTTATATAACGAAAAAAAAAAGAACTGAGTGTCTGGAATATTGGTGATATGAGGTGCTGCTACATTCTCACCGTCGACTCTTATAGAGACTATCCGGACCAGTGGGTTATCCCGTCGCCAAATCACCTAGCTCATAGTAGCCGTGGCTGGATCACACTACCTTAAAACACTGATCATACTGGCCAACACGTTCCTCACTAGCACTCCATAGGGCGGGGACTTGCAATACTCAGGACTCGCTTACCAGAAGAACCCACAAGGATTTCTTTCATTCACGAGGATTAAAAGTAAAGTAAATCGTTCGGGGCGGCCTAATTCGGTATCAGCCCATGCCGGGAAGTTCTTCCCCTGGTTACAATAGCATAGACCCAAGGAGATTGATTTTAGTGCTCTGCGGTGGCAGCCACACCATCTATCAGCTTCCTTCATACTTTACCACAGGCTCCCGTAGCTAACTTCCCCCATACGCTGAGTGGCGGAGGACCGGTATCGAACTAGGAACCTGTTGGCTTCTCAGCAGACGCTCTACCGACTGAGCTCAACCCGGCCCTCTCCACTGGACAGCGTAAAACCATTTTCTACTTTTCTGCGTTGTTCTTTCGTTCTTTTTTTTTAACTCGTTTGACCTTTTCGACGGATTACACAGCAATGCGCTCTGCAAATCACATAAATTAATCCGCTACATATTATCTCATTATCGACACTAGACTTTTCATACTACCCAAACACAAATCTCCACACAAACCGCACCCTCCTCAATATTCTAAGATTCACCAGTTAATGTAGATGTTTTTAATTGCCTTTAGTCTCCTAACTACATAACTAAAGGTTGTCACCCCTAAAGATACAAGCGCCTCCCTGCGTACTGTGAACGTCTGATGTTTGAAAAAAAACCATTCTCTGTCACAATTGAAGGCCTGTCCCTGAAGATGTTTATAGTTGCCGGTGCTTCTTGCCGCGCTGCTCTTTCTGGATCTCTTATCTTCATGGTGTTGCGTTTGGTTTAGTGACTTCTACCATGAGAAATCCTCTACGGCAAGTCTGCGCCACCGAGGAGCGGTCCTAGCCACATTTTCCCATCTGAAGGCCAACTGCCAAAGGCACTGAGTATCACCTCTTGCATGACATCCTTGAATCGCATCTGGGCGCGACCAATCTGTCCTATTAGACGAATCCTCATACCAGTGACGACTCTTCGGGACATTCAATCCATTCCATCCATTCGGCGAGAACGATCTCAGTAAACTGTGGATAAAATAGTAACTATAACGATGAAAAAAGACCGAAAGAACTGAAAAGGAAGAACTGATCGTTAATGGAATAGCATAACCTGGGCCCCTCTCACATAATTATGATTGGCTGGTCGTCAGCCATAAATACGCAGCAATTTGAGGTACAATGTCTACTACTACGCCTACTTACCTACTACTACGACGACTACGAGTCGACATTAGTACTGATTTACTTACCTTGCTCGATTGACCCCGCTGTTTACCGTCGGCACCACCACTGTGCACTCCACTTCCCAGGACATACAAAAAACAACAAAAAAATAGCTTTATGTTTAAAAAAATTTTTACACCATTCAAGCTTACGGCCCAGTCGGGTGAGAGTAGAATACGCCGACTAAACCTCTGCAGAAGAAGGACACAGTCCCGACATCCAGAAACCAATGAGCGCTACATTCTTCTGTTCGTGTGTTGCGATCATGCATGTGATTTTTAACTGCTTTGCCTACCTAAATTTCCTCTTGTGGCGTACCAACTTTCTTTTGGGTCTGGTTCTTATTGCAAAGGATCCAAGTAACAGTGTCATTGGTTGAATTCTCCGAAAACAAAACAAAACAAAAAAAAAAAACAAATGAATAACTGGGAATGTCCACGTAGTGAATTTCAGTTATGCTAAAAAAAGAGTTCGCTGCCATCGACTATGGTTAGGATAACCAGTGGTAGGAGAACCACTTAGCGTCTTAAGAGGCAAAGAAGGTTAAGTGTTGAGAAGTAGAGCTGTCTAAGCACAGAACGAAAGTTTAAACAGTGCGACAAGGTCGTAGTTTGTGTGACCAATGATTGTTTTCATTTGCTGGGAGAAGCAGATCTTCTACGGCATTTGTTTTTGTACACTAATTAAATAAAATGGTAATTCTTTCAGGTTGTAGCGGCGCAATATCAAAATTTGTTGCTCGACAAGGATAAGGAATAAACGAAGAGAGAAGAGAGTAAGAGAGGCGCATTTGTGTATATGTATGTCAATGTGTATATGTGTGTTTGTGGGTGTGGTGTGTGTGTGTTAGTGTGTGTGAGACGATGAGAGAGACGAGAGAGAGAGAGAGAAGAGAGAGAGGAAAGAGCTTTGGCTTGTAGCAGTATGCTGGAGGAGACTAGATAGTAGAGAAAAGAAGTAAGAGGACTGAGTGTGTATCTTATATATTATGGTGTGTGTGTGTTGTGTGAGAGAGAGAGAGAGAGAGAGAAAGAGAAGAGAAGAGAGAGAGAAAGAGCGCGTAGAGCCAGAAGAGAGAGAGAGACCTCTCTGTGTGGCGTAATGTGCTCATCGGAGGGAGAGAGCCTCTTGCAGTGTCTACGCGTGTATATCGTGTGAGAGATTAGGATAGTAGATAGATAGATAGACAAAGAAGAAAGAGTAGGAGAGAGTTATGTGTATATGTGTGATATGTATTGTATTGTGTGTTGCCTAAAAGAGAAGCGAAGAGCATCTTTGTATATGTATGTGTGTGTGTGTGTCGAGAGAAAAGAGCTCTTGTGTATGTAGGTGTATGTATGTGACAGATAGATAAAGTGGAAGAGAGTGGTGAGAAGAGAGTGAGAAGAGAGAGAGAGAAAGATGTGTGTTAGTGTATAGTGTTGATGGTATATATGTAGTGAGAAGAATAGAAAATGCGTGTATTGTGTTATATTTCTGAATAAGAGAGAGAGAGAGAGAGAAAGCGCCGCGCGCCGCGCGCGAGAGAGGAGAGAAGAGAGAGGAGAGAGAGAGCTCTCGGGGTGGAGGTGTAGGAGTGTGATAGATAGATAGATAGATAGATAGAGAAAGATTAAGAGGAAAATGTTGTATAGTTTGCAGCTCTTATGTATGCTGTACTGTATGTGTGGGTGCGAGAAGAGAGTGGGCTCTTTTGTGCAGCTATAATGCTGTTTAAATATATAGATTATAGAGAAATAATAAGGCGTATACGTGTGTGGTGTGTTTTGAGAGAGGGGGAAAGAGAGAAGAGACATAGATAGATGATAGATAGAAGGCAAGAGTTAAGAGAGCGTATACGTGTGTATGTTGCGTGATATAAATAATATATATATATATTATATGATATATAATATATAGAGAGAGAGAGAGACGAGAGAGGAAGAGAGCGTGATACGCGTGTGTGTGTATGTGTGTGAGTGTGGAGAGAGAGAGAGAGAGAGAGAGAGAGAGATGAGAGAGGAGAGAGACATAGATAGATAAATGACATTTAGATAGAAGAAAAAGAGGAAGAGACGTATACGTGTGTATGTGTGGTTGTGTGAGAGAGAGCATGAGAGAAAGAGAGAGAGAGAGACCATAGATAGATAAAATAGATAGAGAAAGAGTAAGAAGTTGTATACGTCGTATGTGTATGTGTGTGCGAGAGAGAGAGAGAGCAGAGAGAGAGATAGACTAGATAGATAGATAGAGACAAGAGCAAGAGAGCGTATACGTGTGGATGTGCTGTGGAGAGAGGGGAGACAGAAGAGAGACATAGATAGATAGATAAAGAGGAGCGTTACGTGTAATGTGTGTGTGTGTGAGAGACGAGAGAGAGAGGAGATAGAATAGATAGATAGATAGATAGATAGATAGTGAAGAGAAGTTAAGAGACGCGTATACTGTTATGTATGTGTGTGTATGTGTATGTGTGAAAGAGAGAGAGAAGAGAGAGAGGAGAAGACATAGATAATAGATAGATAATAAAGAGGAAGACAGCGTGTGTATGTGTGTATGTGTATGAGGGAGTAGATAAATAGATAGATAGATAGAGAAAGAGTAAGAGAGCTTATACGTGTGTATGTGTGCTGTGTATTTGGTGTGCATGTTGTATTTGTTGTGTCTGTGTGTGTGTGTGTGTGTTGAGAGGAGAGAGAGAGAAGTAGAGGAGAGAGAGAGAGAGAGAAGAGAGGGAGAGCATAGATAGATAGATAATGATCAGAGAAATGGTGAGAGAGCGTATTACGTGTGTATGTGTGTTGGTGTATAAGGGAGATAGATAGTACAGGGACAGACAGACAGACAGAAGAATAACTGATAAAGTCATTTTGACTTGAGCAAATGAACAAGAAAACATCCGTTTTATTTCCTCTGTTGGTTTTATTCTGGCGCAAGTCACATAAAACGTTGCTATTGCGCACACTCACCTATTCAGTGGACGACGACAGTCTTCTGGAGATGTCATATTACGCCCCCACCTGTCATTAGGTCTCTTGATGACGTTCGCTATCACTTGTATAGATCCAACTTGCCAGTTCGACCAGTTGTGTCGCTGCGGCGAGCGAACTGCATGGTCACTATGCATTCTATTAGCTCGCCTGCATCGACGTTCACCAATATTATAGTCAGAGCTATTGATCGTCGGACAGAACGGATTTGACACAAGATCGAACTGCAAGTTGGATCTATAAACAAGGACTAGCGAAACGTCATCAAGAGACCTAATGACCAGTGGGGCGTAATAATGACATCTCCAGAGACTGTCGTCGTCCACTGAATAGGTGAAGTGTGCGCATAGCAACGTTTTATGTGACTGCGCAGAATACAAAACCAACAGAGGAAATAAAACGGATTTCTTGTTCATTCTTGCTCAAGTCAAATGACTTATCAGTTATTCTTTTCTGTCTGTCTGTCTGTCTGTCTATCTATCTCCCTTATACACACACACACATACACACGTATACGCTCTCTCACCATTTCTCTATCTATCTATCTATCTATCTATGTCTTCCTCTCTCTCTCTCTCTCTCTCTCTCTCTCCTCTCTCTCTCTCTCTCCACACACACACACACACACAGACACACACAAATACACATGCACACACAAATTACACACGCACACATACACACGTATAAGCTCTCTTACTCTTTCTCTATCTATCTATCTATTTATCTATCTCCCTCATACACATACACACATACACACGCTGTCTTCCTCTTTATCTATCTATCTATCTATCTATGTCTTCCTCTCTCTCTCTCTCTCTCTCTCTTTCACACATACACACATACACACACATACATACATATACGCTCTCTTACTCTTTCACTATCTATCTATCTATCTATCTATCTATCTATGCCTCTCTCTCTCTCTCTCACACACACACACATACACGTATACGCTCTCTTTATCTATCTATCTATGTCTCTCTCTGTCTCCCTCTCTCACACACACATACACACGTATACGCTCTCTTGCTCTTTCTCTATCTATCTATCTATCTATTCTCTCTCTCTCTCTCTCTCTCTCGCACACACACACACATACGCACGTATACACTCTCTTACTCTTTCTCTATCTATTTATCTATCTATGTCTCTCTCTCTCTCTTTCTCTCTCTCTCTCACACACACACACATACACACGTATACGTTCTCTTCCTCTTTTTCTATCTATCTATGTATTTATCTATCTATGTCTCTCTCTCTCTCTCTCTCTCTCTCTCTCTCTCTCTCTCTCTCACACACACCACACAACATACACACACACGCGTATACGCTCTCTTCCTCTCTCTCTCTCTCTCCTCTATATATATATATATATATATATATTATATATATATATATATATCACGCACACATACACACGTATACGCTCTCTTACTCTTGCTCTATCTATCTATCTATCTATGTCTCTCTCTCTTTCCCCTCTCTCACACACACACACGTATACGCTCTCTTATTATTTCTCTATAAATCTATATATTACACACATATAGCTGCATACAAAAGAGCCCACTCTCTCTCGCACCCACACATACACGTACACATACATAGAGATGCAAACATATACACACATTTTCTCTTAATATTTCTCTATCTATCTATCTATCTATCTATCACACTCCTACACCTACACACCCGAGAGCTCTCTCTCTCCTCTCTCTCTCTCTCTCTCTCGCGCGCGCGCGCGCGCTTTCTCTCTCTCTCTCTCTCTATACAGAAATATACACATACACGATTTCTCTATATCTCTCTCACACATATATACACATACACACATATACACACACACACTTTCTCTCTCTCTCTCTCTCACTCTCTCTCCCACTCTCTTCCACTTTATCTATCTGTCACATACATACACCTACATACACAAGAGCTCTTTCTCTCACACACACACACACATACATATACAAGAGCTCTCTCTCTTTTACACACACAAATACATACATACACACATATACACATACACTCTCTCCTACTCTTTCTCTGTCTATCTATCTATCTATCTATCTATCTCTCACACATATACACCTAAACACTCAAGAGCTCTCTCCCTCACACACATACGCACACAAGAGGTCTCTCTCTCTCTCTCTCTTCTCTCTCTCTCTCTTCTCTCTCTCTCTCTCTCTCTCTCACACACACACACACACACAATACATATATACAGATACACACTCAGTCTCTTACTCTTTCTCTATCTATCTATCTCTCCAGCATACTGCTACAAGCACAAAAGCTCTTTCTCTCTCTCTCTCTCTCTCTCTCTCTCTCTCACACACACACACACACACACACACACACACACACAAACACACATATACACATACATACATATACACACATGCCCTCTCTTACTCTCTCTCTCTCTATCTTTATTCCTATCTCTTGTCGAGCAATCAAATTTTGATATTGACCCGTCTACAACCTGAAAGAATTACCATTTTATTTAATTAGTGTACAAAAACAAATGCCCGTTAGAAGATTGCTTCTCCAAAAATGAAAACACATACATTGGTCACACAACTACGACCTTGTCGCACTGTTTAACACTTCGTCTGTCTTAGACCAGCTCTACTTCTCAACACTTAACTCTTTGCCTACTTAAGACGCTCACAGTGGTTCTCCTACCACTGTTATCCTACCATAGTCGATGGCAGCGACTCTTTTGTTTACACTGAAAATTCACTACGTGGACATTCCAGTTATCATTTGTTTTTTTTTTTTTTGTTTGTTTTTGTTTTCGGAGAATCAACCATGACACTGTTACTTGATCCTTTTGCAATAAGAAACCAGAACACCAAGAAAGTTGGTACAGCCACAGAGGAAATTTGGTAGGCAAAGAGTTAAAATCACATGCATGATCGCCACACACGAACAAAATGTAGCCTCATTGGTTCTGATGTCGGGACTTCCTTCTTCTGCAGAGGTTCAGTCGGCGTATTCTACTCTCACCCGACTGGGCGTAAGCTTGAATGTGTAAAAAATTTTTTAAAACATAAGCTATTTTTTTGTTGTTTTTGTTATGTCCTGGGAAGTGGAAGTAGCACAGTGGTGGTGCCACGGTAACAGCGGGGTACAATCGAGCAGGTAAGTAATAGTACTGATGCGACGTCGTAGTCGTCGTAGTAGTAGTAGTAGGCGTAGTAGTAGACATTGTACCTCTAAATTGCTGCGTATTTATGGCTGACACCAGCCAATCATATTACTGTGAGAGGGGCCCAGGTGTATGCATATTCATTACATCAGTTTTCCTTTTCAGTTCTTTCGTCTTTTTTTTCTCGTTATATTACTATTTATCCACAGTTACGTCGTCTCCGCCGAATGGATGATGGATGAATCCCGAAAGACGTCCTGTATGAAGATTTCGTCTAATAAGGGACAGATTGGTCGCCCCCAGATGCGATTCAAGGATGTCTGCAAGAGTGATCTCAGGTGCTTTGGCATTGCCCCTTCCAGATGGGAAAATGTGGCTCAGGACCGCCCTCGGTGGCGGCAGACTTGCCGTAGAGGATTTCTCATGTCAGAAGTCACACCAACGCAACACCATGAAGATAAGAGATCCAGAAAAGAGCAGCGGCAAGAAAGCACCGGCACATAAACATCTTCAGGGACAGCCTTCAAATGTGACAGAGAATGTTTTTCAAACATCAGACTTCACAGTCGCAGGAGGCGCTGTATCTTTAGGGTACAAAAACTTTATTATAGTATTAGGAGACTAAAATGCCAATAAAAAAATCTACAGTTAACTGGTGAAATCTGTAGAATATTTGAGAGGTGGGTTGGTGGAGAATTTTGTTATTGATAAATCTATGTCGATAATCGAATAATATTATCGATATTTATTGATTCAACACTTTTAATCGTCAAAAGGTCAACGAGTTAAAAAAAAAAGAAAGAAAAGAACAACCAAAAATAGAAAATGGTTTTACGCTTGTCCAGTGAAGGGCCGGGTTAGCTCAGTCGGTAGAGCGTTCTGCTAGAAGCCACAAGGTTCCTAGTTCGATACCGGTCCTCGCCAACTCAGCGTATGAGTAGCACAGGGACCTGTGTGGTAAAGTAAGGAGCTGATGATAGGTGTGGCGCTCCACCTGAGACACTAAAATAATCTCCTTGGTCTAGCGCTATTGAAAAGGGGATAGACTCCCTCGCTGCATGGCTGATACCGAAATTAGGCCGCCCCGACGACTTTACTTTACTTTTAATCCTCTGATAAAGAATCCTTTGGTTCTTCTGGTAACGAGTCCTGAGTATTGCAAGTCCCCCCCAATGAGTGCTAGTAGAACTTTGGCCAGTATCAGTGTTTAAGTAGTGTATCAGCCACGCACTATGGCTAGTGATTGGCGAAGGAATAAACCACGTGGTCTTCGGATAGTCTATAAATCCAGGTGGAGAATTGTAGCACACCTCATATCACAAAATATTCCAACACTCAGTTCTTTTTTTTTTCGTTATATTACAATTTATCCACAGTTAACTGGTGAAATCTGTAGACTATTGGTCGGGTGGGTTGGTGGAGAATTTTATTATTGATAAATCTATGTCGATAATCGAATAATATTATCGATATTTATTGATTCAACACTTATAATCTTCAAAAGGTCATCGTGTTGAAAAAAAAAATAAATAAAAGGAAATCAAAGAAAAAAGAAAGTCAGAAAAATGGTTTTACGGAGTAATTCAATTTTAATCTGCAAGTCGGTCGTATCGTCTGCCGTTAAAATAATCATCGACTGTCATCAAAACATTTCGAGCAAGGTTTGACAGTTATTCAGGAGCGAGCACTTTAGACCCTCCATTAAAAGGAGACACTGTTTTGAAAAATGGCAATTCAATAATTGTATAGATACTTAGCAAAAGAAAAAAAAAAAAAGAAAAAAAAAAAAAAGAAAAAGTAACAAAAAAGGAAGAAAGACCAAACACACAAAAAAAGACATTGTGGTTCGTCTGCCAATTCTACAAAAACAACTGAGGGACAATAAAGTCCAGCTAAAATAAAAGCGAGGACAAAAATAATGTTACATCAACACGCATATATATATATATATATTATATATATATATATGCGTGTGTTGATGTAACATTATATATATATATATATATATATATATATATATATATATATATATATATCAATGTGTATGGTTGGCACTAGTATTACTAGAAAAAGTAATAGTAATCCAACGTACAGTGTTAATAGAAGAGTGTTAATAGATAAATAAATGGGACCATACTACCTTTGTAAAAGTCAGTAAGTAAAGTCATCAGGGCGGCCTAAAGTCGGTATCAGCCAGTCAGCGATGCAGTCTATCCCCTTTTCAATAGCGCTAGACCAAGGAGATTGGTTTTGGCATCGGAGGTGGAGCGCCACACCTACCATCAGCTCCTTACTTTACCGCACAGATCCCTGTGCTACTCATACGCTGAGTTGGCGGGGGCTGGTATCGAACTAGGAACCTTGTGGTTTCTAGCCGAACGCTCTACTGACTGAGCACCCCTTTTTGATCTCGATTAAGAAAGGACATGCTTTTCATTTACACCGTCAATATTCGGTTGTTTGTTAGGGTTAGGGGTTAGGGTTAGTGGTTAGGGTTAGTGGTTAGTTTTATAATTTAAAAAAAAATCTAAAAATCGTCTGTTAAAGCAACCGGATATTGACGGTGTAAATGAAAAACATGTCCTTTCTTAATCGAGATCAAAAAGGAGTGCCTAAAAGTCATATGGTCCAATAAATGAATAAATAAAAGGTTTAGCTTTTTTTATTATTATCATTGGAATGATTATTGCCACCGTTCGGTTTCTTGCTCCGTAGCAGTCGTCGGAAACTGCCACATAGCAAGAAACCGAACGGTGCAATAATCGTTCCAATGATAAAAAAAGAAGCTAAACCTTATATATATATAATATATATATATATATATATATATATATATATATATATATATATGGTAAAAGGCTTAAAATTATACACAGAGCAATATATTGGGTATAGAAAAAAGCTTAAAATCGGTCATTTTAGCAGTTATATATCTATTTCCACCCATATGTATATGTAATTGCATATAAGCTTAATCAGACAGCTAATTTCATTCTATATTTTGCTCCCTATAAGGGCGTCGTGTAATAGTTAGCAAGCTAGATATTCAGACCATTGATAATGTTCGATTCTCATTGGGCGCCCCATATTTCTGGTCTTCTGCCACATCTCTGCTAAGCTTAGTAAATAACTAAATTGCTCTGTATATAATTCTTAAGAGATTGTACATTGAACACTCAATTTGGACCAGTCCATCTTAAACATTCCCTTATTAAAAAAAGGTCCAATCATTTTGGTGTGTGTGTGTGTGTGGGGGGTGCTGCAAGGAAGTTAGGAAATATAATCAAGAATGTATCCTAATGGAAATGACAGCATGTAGGCCAAAAATGCATTCTGGGAAAAATTATAGGGGGGGAAGCAATGTGTAGTTAGAGGGTGGGGGAAATGTATGGAAATGAAGAGCTGAAGAATAAAACTATAAATATATAATATATATATATATATATATATATATATATATATATATATAAATAATGATATATATATATATATATATATATATATATATATATATATATATAATATGGAAATAAGAGGCAGAAGAATAAAACTATAAAATATTGGTAGGAATCAAAGTTGAAGAGATCAGGATAAATTAGTATTCTTAAAAAAGAAAATAAGTCTGTAGATGTCATGCGAATAGAGATAAGAATGGTATATACATGAATATGCATGTGTATAGGTAGGAGGAGATAGAGACAGAGAAAGAAATATGTGTGTGTGTTGTGTGTGAGAGAGAGAGAGAGAGAGAGAGAGAAGAGAGAGAGAGAGAGAGAGAGAGAGAGAGAGAGAGAGAAAATAAGAAATAAGAATTTTATTAATCAAGTAGTACAAATTATTAAAAAAAAATATAAGTAAAAGAAAAACTTTATTGGTTTAAACTACTATTGAAGGGAGGCCATGCCTAATAGCGTGAAGCTAATCCCATGGACATGACCACCCTTGGACGCTCACAGGAAACGATACATGAAACACACAACGTAAACATATACATATATATCATGAGACAAATTAGCCGTGTGAGAATCTAAATGCAAATCTGTTGTTTTATAAGAGGCAATAAAAATGATTTTTCAAAAGTGTTTTAAGGACAAAATAATTTACAGAAACAAGCTTCATCTTTTCTTTATCAAAAAATAAAAAGAGAGAGAGAGAGAGAGAGAGAGAGAGAGAGAGAGAGAGAGAGAGAGAGAGAGAGAGGTATGTGTGTGAAATTATACATTACTTATAATAACAATGTTGTTTTCATTTTCATTTTCTGTAGATTTTAGTCATTGTCATTGCTCTAACACCAACACCGTTGATTTCATGCCTTCGCTATCCTGAACTGTAGTTAATTACCATGGACATAGACGCTATTTCTAATACTGATCACCTAACTAAGTCTCACATGACTCGTGAGATTCACATCTATGGGGTCAAAGTTTATATATATATATATATATTATATATATATATATATAATATGTATATATTATTATTATTATATTATTATTACTATTTATATTTTTGCTTGAAGGCAATTAAAATGCGCATATCGCATAAAATTCGATAATTATAGAAGATAATAATGACAAGTGAATTTCGGTAAAGAACTATTCTGTGTGTAGAACATCGTACAGACTGTTTCAACTTTCAAAGTCTGTACGATGTTCTACACACCGAATAATTCTTTACCGAAATTCACTTGTCATTATTATCTTCTATAATTATCGAATGTTATGCGATATGCGCATCGTAATTGCCTTCAAGCAAAAATATAAATAATAATATATACTTTATTCAACAATGCTTCTAAAATAAACAAACATCCAAAATCTTCCCATCTATGGGGTCAACGTTCCCAAATGGTCTGTATTTTTCCACTTGGGCCCTTTTCATTCTCGCTACAGGGTGTTGAAATCCTACGCCACCATACAATTATGCAACAAAAGACGATGGTGTAGTGTCCACTTTTTTATTATCTGAAACTGCGGGAGTGGCTGAACAGACCAATTTTTGAATATCAATCTCTGATGCAGTGACTGCTAACAAACAGTGATGCTTGCTGGAGTTGCTGTTGTCTCCCCTACCTTCTGGCTCTCTTTTCTGTTGTGGCTTTTTTCTCTCTTTTTCACTCCTTTTGGTTCCTTGTCTGACGGGGAGGCGCTAGGTCACACGGTCTTCTGCACAAGCCTCCCATGTGTTGGTGTTGATGTGGCATGTCTTCATTTCCCTCTTGCAGACATCTTTAAAGTGTAGGCGTAGTCTCCCTACCGGCCGGGTGATTTCTACTAATTCACCATATAGCAGGTCTTTGGGGATACGGTCTTTGTCCATCCTCCTGGCGTGACGAATTAAATGATTATACAGCAGTATATTCACAGGTTCCGCTAGTGCAGAATACTACTTAGCAATGCACTCCAACGACCTGAGAGTTTATAAAAATTATCCTTCCATCCATCCATAGATTAGGTTGTATACTTTTACACTTTTTTAACTGTAACTTTCGTTGCTCTATCAAGACTATTTGTGCGTAAAAATTCGATGACGTTCTTCTTTATTGATTTCTTTTTCATACGGACACTTTAACAGATAATTTTTTCTCTTTGTGTTGGCTATAAAAGAAAGTGATATACTAATGGAACATCATTTATTCCCTCGCTTATAATCATGAGTATTAATAAACGGTACGTTTTTCCATAATATTCTTGCGTTGTTATATAAAACAGAACAGTAACAACGTACTTTGCTACAAGACTTCCACAAAATGTACAAAATAAAGATTCGTTTGTGAACATCCTTTTATACGAAGACATTAGTTAGTTTTGTTTTTTTTGTTGTTGTCTTTTTTTTATATAATGGCAAATTCTTTTTGTGGATATTTTTTATTATTTATACACCATGAAGTTAATTCTCTGTATTAAATCGCATCTTTTTGGGTTTTTTTTGTTTTTTTTAGTTTTTGTTTTCGTATTTTCTTTCCTAATTCATAATGTTCTATTTTTTCTAGCCGTATTTCGTAATCTTCATTCTGTTCGAATTCGTAGCGATCATGTTCTTTTATTCTGAAAGTTTCATAACATTTTTTTCGATACTTCTGTCTAATCATTACTTTCTTAGCACTGAATATTACTCGTTTTTTTCGTCTGTCTTTCTGTTTTAGTTTCTTTTATCCAATAATTCCTTTCGTTCACACATTGGATTCTTTCAATACACCCAACGTATCTATTATTAGCTTTTCTACAGGTGAATCAAGCTCTAATCTCTATTTATTCATTTTATTGTAGTATTCACTCCTCGTGATTTTCACTCCATGTTAGCTGATAGTCTTTCACTGGAGTCTGAGTCAAAAAAATTCTCCTCAGCTGCCCTGTACTTTTCTGGGTAATCTAGCCGATTTAACAATGCTGTTTTCTGGATGTCTTTGAATATGAGTATGCAGATACTACGTACCCATCACTATAATCTATTGGATATGTCCCCATAAATACTGACACTGTGGTGGTACAAGCGCTACTAGTCTACTACAAGACTACCTGACGCGACTGCTCGGAAGATGTACTGCTATTACTGCTACTCGACGCGCCAATTTCTACAACCAGCGAGAATATACCTTACTACAACTTCATAACCCGGATATATCAGTCTTAATCTTCCTTTCATTTCAGTTCTCTAGTCTGTTTTCCTAAGCTTTTATTTTCATTCCATTAAGTTTTTCACACCAGCCTGAGCCGTGGTTCACTGAGGCTGGGTGACATCATGTTCTCAGGTCTCAATTCTCTGAGTATTCAGCCTATCTTCAACAATGCATAGTCTGGATGTCACGATTCTTCTCTGATTTTTATTCATCTAGAACTCTGCCAGCCCCCTGGGGACCGTTCACAGGGCACCAATTACATTGGCACTAACTCACACTTCATATTTCACAGTTTTTCTTAATTCTCTGCAAGGTCCAAGTTTTTATCTATCTTTACGCATTAATTATTAATTATTATTATTATATTAATTATTATTAAACTATTCGCTTCCTTCTTCTTCTTCTTCTTCTTCTTCTTCGACAGACAACAGACAAGACAGTCAGACAGACAAGATCATTTTGACCAACAACAGTATTATAGAAGAATGATCAATATTATTTTTTTAAAAATCCACTGCCCAATGATTGCTCAGCTTAAAACATTAAAGTTGATAGCATGAAACCAATGCAAGCAGACTTTTTCCATACAAATAAATATATACTAAAAATATATACTATTATATATATATATATATATATATATATATATATATATATATAGAGAGAGAGAGAGAGAGAGACATAAGATATAATATATATGTATATATATCCAGAGAAGAGAGAGAGAGAGAGAGAGAGAGAGAGAGAGAGAGAAGAGAGAGAGAGAGAGAGAGAGAGAGAGAGAGAGAGAGCATTTTGACCTCGAATTTAAATATCACAAGAAATGACTTGAATTTGATATTAAAGATCGAATGGATCAGATGAGCCAAATATAAATATCATAGAACGGTGATGCGAAATTCCAATAAAGCTGGGCAGTTTCGGATTCTGACCTAAATTTGACAAAAAATCTACAACGAAAACAAAAAAAATAAATAAATAAAGGAATGATATACAATGAAATAAAAAAAAATCACGTTTGTTTTAACTTTTTCTTCTCATTTTTCTTTAAATTTCTATATTCTATTCTTCGAATTGTCCTAAATATACGCAACTCTTTTTTCATAACATATCGCTAATGAAGGGCATTGTTCCGAAAATTTAACAATATGCCTTGATTTCTTATGCTTGAACCATGGACATTTCCAGCACCCCCACCTGCATCAATTGTTACTTTTTTGTTCTACTTGTTTTACTTGTTTTTTTAATATTTTTTTTAAAAAGATTTTCTTTTTTAGAAGTGCCAAGGGTCTTGCCACAAAGAAAAATATACATTTCTTTTGCAAAATGTTTGTATCTTTTGAAACGTTTTATTTTTAAGGCGGCTGAGTTCAAACTTTACTTGATCGAGCGAACTGTCAGCCATTAATACTACTACACTACTACTACTACTACTACTACAAACTACCGCTACTAGTACATGTATTTTTTTCATGTAGTTTTGGTTTGTTTTATTTTAAGGCATATCAACCTCGTGGGTCATTTAATGCCGACAAAGTTGTGAAAAAAATTCATTCTTAATGCATAATACATTTTGTTTATCAACTCATGTTTTTCTATTTAACCTTAGATGGACCTAACAGTACTACCACTCCGGGTCAGAGTGGACCAAGAGAGCAATGGTGACGAGGGGTGCTCCACATTCCCAAACCTCCAAAACTGGAACCTCACCATCAGATAGAGTTTAACATCATTCCAGGACATGTAGACCCTCAGTCACCACCTTCTAGCACCCATAGGATAAAAGGGGGTTGGGGCTTGCCATAAGGCAATAGGGTTGTGAAAATCATATAGGTGCTAGAGCTTGACGTGAACAGCCGATTGATCGGAGGGGCCTCTCGACGCCCATCTAGCCCAAGAAAAGCCTAAAATGGAACATTGCAAGTCATGAACTGCTCATCCACCTGGGTTCTATCCTTAAGCATCATGGGCCACCATCCACGGCCAACAGGTGGCCCCATTGGGAGAGTCTTACCCATCTGCAGAGGTGCAGTCGGTACATTCTAACGCCCCAGCCGACAGGGCGGACTGCTAATACAGAACGACCACTGAGGTGCATTTGTGTATCAGTTAGTATCACAGAAAATGGGGACTGCGCAACAAGTTCAATTCTTGGACGTTGCCGTTTGCGTTTTATTTCGCACCAATTCAATTGGAGAATATTTCAACTCGCTCATTGTATTAGTAATAGTCCCGGATGGAAAAGCTCGAATGGCAAATTACATCGGCCACTTTCTCTATGCCGAATCGGTTGGGTCCAAGGGGTGCAGTCATAAAGTTGCAGTGATACGGCTTGGGCATTGAAAAAGCTCGCTTATCAGAGAGACGAAATTTCTATATGAGAACTATCAAAATAAAAAACGCACTCTGGGTGACGTAAAATAAATACTGCTGAGGGATGGGAGTTGAAAATTTGATATCAGAGAGTTTGTATCAAAGTAAAGTAAAATCATCAAATTTATTAAGGAGTAAAATAAAAATTTTATTAAAGAGTAAAAAAAAAATTGAAATGGAAACTTAAGTTCTGATAATTAAATATATATTAGAATAAATAAAAAACTTATATATAGATAGATAATACGGAGTATGTATTATTTAAAACTTGTTTAAAAAAAACAATGAGGACTGTCTAACATTGCATGTTCAAATTGTGAGTGTATTTGTTCAATGTATGACGTTTTACGTAGTAATGAGTACAGTGACGTAGTTTTTGTTACAGACAAAAACCGGAAGCGAAATCTCCATTATTAATAGCTAGTACAAAAAAAAAAGCTCTCGCGGGCATTGTAAAAGTAATTTTTGAACATATTGCCTGAGGGGTGGGAGTGAAAATTTAAATGTCAGTAAGTTTGTACCCTAAGTAAGTAAAATCATCAAATTCATTAAAGGATTAAAAATAAAAACAGTTTGAATGTAAACTTTGAATATATATTAAAATAACACAAACATATATAGATATATAATACAGTCATGTCTTTTTAAACTTGTTTTAAAAAACAATGAGGATGTCTAATGTTGCATGTTCAAATTTTGAGTGTATTTATTTCTAGGTTATCACGATTTGGATAATGTGACGTAAGCAGTGACGTAATTTTGTTACAGACAGAAACCGGAAGCGAACTCTATTATAATAAGATGTGTTATTGCTGTCTATGCTTTTCTAGGCGTCGAAAAGTTATAACGCTGATGTTGAAAAAAAAGAAAAGTAAATAGAAAAGGATTTTGAAAAGAAAGAAAGAAAGAAAGAAAGAAAGAAAGAAAGAAAGAAAAAAAGCGAGAAGAAATAAAAAAAATAAAAAAATGATTTTGAATGAAAAAATAAATAGAATAGTGATGAATAAAAAGAAGAAAGAAAGAATGAGTAAATGAATGAAAATAAAGTGATTGAATAGCTCTTGAAATAAAAAAAAAGTAGAATATAAAATGTTGTGAAAAAAAGAAAGAAAGAATGGATGAAAAGAATCAATGCTGAAAAAAAGAAAAGAAAAAGAAAGAAAAAAAAAAAGAAAAAAGAAAGAGAACAAGATACAATGATGTTGAAAAGAAAAAAAGAAAGAGAGAAGAGGGAAATAAAAAGATGAAATTGATGTTGAAAGTAGGAAAAAAAGTAAAAATAAAAATAAAACGAAGAAAAAAGATGAAAATGTTAAGAAAGATGAAAATGAGAAAGAAGGCAAAATAGAAAAAGATAAGATTGATATTTAAAAAAAAAAGAAAAAACGAAAGAAAGGAAAGATAGAAAAGAAAAGAAGATGAACATTTGATGTTGAAAGGAAAGAACGAGAAAAAAAAAGAAAAGAAAGTAGAAAAAAAAGAAAAATTTGTTGAAGACAGAAAGAAAGAAAGAAGAAAGAAAAGAAAGAAAAGAAAAGAAAGAAAAGAAAAATGTGTTAGAAGACAGAAGAGAAAGAAAGAAAGAAAAGAAAAAAAAGAAAAAAAATTGGTGTTGAAGACAGAAAGAAAGAAGAAAGAAAGAAAAATAGAAAAGAAAAATGTGTTAGAACGACAGAAACAAAGAAGAAGAAAAGAAAAAAAAGAAAAAAAATGTGTTAGAACGACAGAAAGAAAGAAAAGAAGAAGAAAAAGAAAAAATGTGTTAGAACGACAGAAAGAAAGAGAAAGAAAAGAAAAAGAAATGAAAATAAAAAATTGTTAGAAGACAGAAATAAAAAGAAAGAAAAGAAAAAGAAAAAAGAAAATTGTGTTAGAACGACAGAAAGAAAGAAGAAAGAAGAAGAAAAAGAAAAAATGTCTTAGAACGACAGAAGAAAGAAAGTAAGAAAAAAAAAAGAAAGAAAATAAAAATGTGTTAGAACGACAGAAAGAAGAAGAAAGAAAGAAAATAAAGAAAAGAAAAATGTGTTAGAACGAAGAAACAAGAAGAAAGAAAGAAAAAAAAGAAAAAAAATGTGTTAGAACGACAGAAAGAAAGAAGAAAGAAGAAGAAAAAGAAAAAATGTCTTAGAAGACGACAGAAAAGAAAGAAGAAGAAAGAAGAAAGAAAGAAAAAGAAAAGAAAAAAAAATGTGTTAGAAGACAGAAAGAAAGAAGAAGAAAAGAAAAATGAAAGAAAAAGAACGAAAGAAAAAGAAGAAAGAAAAGAAAAGAAAGAAAGAAAAATGTGTTAGAAAGACAGAAACAAAGAAGGAAAGAAAAGAAAAAAGAAAGAAAATGTGTTAGAGACAGAAAGAGAAGAAGAAAGAAAAAGAAAAAAGAAAAAATGTGTTAGAAGACAGAAGAAGAGAAGAAAGAAAAGAAAAAAGAAAGAAAATAAAATGTGTTAGAACGACAGAAAGAAAGAAGAAAGAAAAGAAAAGAAAAAAAGAAAAATGTGTTAGAAAAAGACAGAAAGAAAGAAGAAAGAAAGAAGAAAAAAGAAAAAATGTCTAGAACGACAGAAAGAAAGAAGAAAGAAAAGAAAAAGAAAGAAAAAAAATGTGTTAGAACGACAGAAAAAGAAGAAAGAAAAGAAAAAAAGAAAGAAAAAATGTTAGAAACGACAGAAAGAAGAATAAAGAAAAGAAAAAAAAAAAAAAAAATTGTTAGAACGACAGAAAGAAGAAGAAAGAAGAAGAAAAAGAAAAAATGTCTTAGAACAGAAGAGAAAGAAGAAAGAAAAGAAAAGAAAGAAAATAAAATGTGTTAGAACGACAAGAAAGAAAAGAAGAAAGAAAAGAAAAGAAAGAAAAGAAAATGTGTTAGAACGACAGAAAGAAGAAGAAAGAAAGAAAAAGAAAGAAAATAAAAATTGTTAAGAACGACAGAAAGAAGAGAAAGAAAAGAAAAAGAAAGAAAAGAAAAATGTGTTAGAAACAGAAACAAAGAAGAAAGAAAAGAAAAAAAAGAAAAAAAATTGTTAGAACGACAGAAAAGAAGAAAAAGAAGAAGAAAAGAAAAATGTCTTAGACGACAGACAAGAAGAGAAAAAAAAGAAAAGAAAGAAAAAAAAATGAACGACAGAAGAAAGAAGAAAGAAAAGAAAAAGAAAAAAAGAAAAATGTGTTAGAGAGAACGACAGAAAGAAGAAGAAGAAGAAAAAAAGAAAATGTTTAGAACGACAGAAAGAAAGAAGAAAGAAAAGAAAAAATGTGTTAGAAGACGACAGAAAGAGAAGAAGAAAGAAAAGAAAGAAAAAAAAAAATATTAGAACGACAGAAAGAAGAAAAAGAAGAGAGAAAAAAAGAAGAAAAAAGACAGTAAAAACAAACGCCAAGAAAAGTCAAGAAAAAAAAAACCCAAACAAACATAAACATAAACACAAAAAAAACAAAAAAAAACAAAACATCTAAACACAAATAGAAAATAAGAAAAAGAAAATGTAGATATTTGTCAACAAAAAAAGATAAATAAATAATAAATGAATGAAAAAAATAAAAATAAACGGAAGAAAGAAAAGAAACCGCATAAAAAATGACTGAAGCTTGAATAATAAAACAAAAAATAACCGCAATATTTGTGAGACGAGTGTCTAAACAGAGAAGTTAACACGCTATCTATCTATCTATCTATCTATCCATATATATATATATATATTATATATATAATATATATTATATAGTATTGTGTGTGTGTGTGTGTGTGTATAAATTCATATATATATATAAATCTATAATATATACACAATACATACATATACAATGTATATATAAAATGTATATATATATATATAATATATATATGTTGTGTGTTTGCATGTGTATATAAATCATAATATTATATATAAATTAATATATAACAATATAAAACTATATATAAATATATATATATATATAAAGTATGTTAAATTGGCCTTGTCATGCCACGGATTTTGTTTATATATATATAATATATATATAATATATATATAATGTGTGTGTGTGTGTGTGTGTGTGTGTGTGTGGTGGTGGTGTGTGTGTTTGCATTTGGTATGAGTGTAGGTATAAAATCATATATATAATATAATATACAATTTATATATATACACAAACATACACATATATGTACAATTATATATATATATATAATATATAGGATATATATATATTAATGGATGTTGAAACGGCCTTGTCATGCTACGGATCTTTGGGCTGACATTTTGAACTACTGAGACAAATATGTCAGCCGTAGATATATAAACCGTCGAAACACATCTAAAAAAGAAAAATCCCGGCACGAAAAAAAAAAAAACAAAAGGAAAAAAAAAGGAAGCGAAAAGAAAAAAAGAAAAAAAGAGAATCAGAAAATTAAAAAATCAGAAGAGAAAAAAAAAAAGAAAATGATTCAATCTGTGATAAATTCCATTGTTTGCAATTCCCGTAATGTCAAAATTGATTTAATTTAACTCTCGTCTCTAATTCCAATAATTCCACTAGCAGATTCATAATTCAGGCGACTTTCTCGCTCGTCTTTGCGATCTTTGCCGATTCTTTGCCGGATGCTATTGTGTAGATTCTTAGTAAACTGATTTTTTTTATGGTGAATCGAGACAGGCTTAATCTTTATTGTGGTCATTTATGAACTAGNTGCTGGTGTAAAATTGTTTGAATTCAGGCCGGGAAAGATGTGTGTATGGCCAGAACGAGCAGGTTGTCCCGATAGGCTGATCTATAAAGATGTTCAGTAGGATATGATTTAGATGAGGTCGAAAGACGTCTCGTCGAAGTAGAAGTAAGAAAAGTGGAGAGGTGAATGAAAAAGATGGAAATATGTAGAGACGTTTGTGAATTTTCCAAAAAGTTGTTTTGTTTTAGGACTTCCTTGTGGTGTAATGGGCGTTACTTAACCGCTGAGTTTTCAGTGACAGAGACACGATGAGGTGAGTGGCAAACGTCAAGGCCTGCCGTATTCTCGAAGGAAGCGGCGAGGCTTTGCTGACATGTAGGACTGTAGAATCGAACCCCGCTTCCTTCGAACGAACGGGGCGACACATTGGCAGCGAGAATCGAGATGGCTCTACAGTCCCGGATGTAAAGCGCCAGCGTGGCCTGGGTGATAGCTATGCGGATTCCGGGCCGGGTATTGGCTTCGACAATCTCGTGTGTGGGGGCAGGACACCGGATGTTGAGGAGAAACTAGTTTAAGTAGAAGTGGGGACGGCAGGAGTCGAGTGCGATTTTTGAGTTGCTGGAGATTTTACGACGAACGGATTTTCAGCTGTCGAAGATTTTTGAGTGCTAAAGATCTTACGACACGACGACGACGATTTTTTAAGCTGCTTAAATATTTTTACGGCGACGACATGTTGCCACCCTCAGAGGGGAAAAAATATAAAGTCGAATATTAAGCTTTATATGGGCCTCAACACAACAAAAAAATGTAAAGGTATATTATAAATATATATATATATATTATATTAATATATTATATATATATATACCTTCATTGGCTATCATGGGGATTATAAAAATCCTGTTATTAACACCTACTTAAAACATGCATAATTAACAGTGAGATTTTCAAGATCCATGTAGAATCATCGCCTTACAACCAGTTTTTGGATACCTTACACCCCCACACAACCCCCACCCACTCACCCAACCACCCCCCAACATATATATTTATATATATATATATTATATTATATTATTATAATATATATAGAATATTTAAAAGTAACTTTTTTGTTATTTCTACTACTGTTCGGATTTATTATCATTATCTTACCACCTCCTATATATATATATATATATATATATATATATATTATAATATGGTGGTTAAGTTGGAAATAAATCCAACAGATATTAGAAATAACAAAAAAGTTACATTTTAAATATTCTTTCGAATATCAAATCAGGTCTAAAGAAACGCTGCAAACAAAGTATTATATATTATATATATTATATATATATATATATATATATATATATATATATATTATACTTTGTTATAGAATTACAATGTGTTTCAGATGGATCGTTATCCATGGTGCTTGAATGCAGTGTTTTTGCCACTATCCTCAAGGACAATGCGGGTAGTGAAATCACAGGGCACGTTTCAATAAATGGCGTACATGCATGGCGTACATGAATGGCAACATCCCATCTTAAATATTTGTAACTCAACAACAAAATTATGTATGAATTTATTATTATCTACAAGCTGAGCGCAATCAACTTTATTCCTAAAGACTTTTTCATTGTTTAGTTTAATAACACGAAAGTTATACTAATTGTTCCTTACTTTTAGGAATTGGGCTTATGTTTGAAAAAATTCCAATTTTAATTGGTATCTAATTAGTGTTAATTGCATATAAGTCAAAAACTGACTAATCCTTACTTTATATTCTCATATCACTTTTCTTCACATCTATGTATATCTTGATTACCTCCTCGTTATATATGGCTAATATCTCTGGGAAGGATGTGAGCGAGCGAGAGAGAGATAGAGACAGGACAGACAGACAGACAGACAGAAAGAGACAGAGACAGAGAGACCGTGAGAGGAGAAGAGAGAGGGGAGAGAGAGAGATGGAGAATTTAAATGTATATCTATGTTAATATCCTAAGTACCAACTCATAGCTTAATTAGGTCAAATCTTCCATATCTTATAAAATCTTACAAAAGATTTAAATATTTGTTTAGTGTATAATATAATGTATATTATATAATATACTATATATATATATATATATAGAAAAGCGTAGAGGGTTTGGAATAAAATTCCGACGTAATGAGATAAGGTAAAATGAAAAGAGAACAAAAATAATGACTCAAACAATCAAAGTGGGAGTGAGATATTTCGTTCCTGAGAGGATATGTGCTTAATTGAAGTCATGCATGATTTTTGAAAATTAATAGTTATAAATTAATGAATTTAGGCGAGGCATATATGTTCAAATGTAAGGCATAAACACGATCGAGAAAATGTCTAGCCTTACATTTGAACATATATGTCCGGCCTAATTCATTAATTATTAACTAATTAATTTTCAAAAATTAGGTATGACTTCAATTAAGCACATATCCTCCAAAAATTGTCGGGCTTAAAAGGCCATATGAAATAAACACAAAGTTTATTTACGTACTTTCATTTACGATATAATATATTATATATATATATAATATATATATATAATATATATTATATTATAATATTATATATATATAAACCCTCTACTCATCTTATTACTCATATATTGTAAAAAGATGGAATTTATTAATCTACCACTGCCTTTCAGACGCTCTCTGGGAACCCCGGACTAACCACTTTCTTTCCCAGGCATTGCAAGATGCTGCTAGTAATATTTATATCTTATGAAAATGTTGTAGAAAATATGTGAGAGGGGAAGGCCAAGATCTAAATGTAAATTTTCTTTCCGTATCCAATGTTTTACCAGCAGGATATTTTTCTCTAAGACTTCGCATTTCAAAATTTTATATTGATCTTTCTCGGTTCTGTTATGACGACTGGGTCACTACCAATAAAAGAAAAAAAGTTATTATTCATACAAATATATACACGAATATCACTATTCCTTCACGTGAAAACTTTCGAACAATACGTTTTATATATATATATATATATATATATATATATACTTACATACACACGTAATTATGTATATATTTTATGTTTTGTGTCTGTATGTGCTAAGAGGATTGAAGAATTTATCAATTTATAAAAATATATAATTTATGACACAGACAGACAGACACACACACACACACACAACACACACACATATATATATGTGTGTGTGTGTGTGTGTGTGGTAAAAAAGAGGAAAAATGTGACAAAGGAACAAACTCAGACAATATATGTAGGAGATATATTTTGTTCGTGCATTGTGCTAGGCTTCATCAGTGTTTATTTGATCATTAATGCATCATACATATTTCTTAATAAAACAATGTATGATGCATTAATGATCAAATAAACGACTGATAAAGCCGATCTCCTACATACACTTGTCTGAGATTTATTCCTTTGTCCACATTTTTTCCTCTATTCTTTACTACATTCTGTCGGATTTAATCCAATCCTCATAATATATATATATATATATATATATATATATATATATATATATATATATATATAAGTTAGTGTAGCGTGACATGTTGTGTGAAAATCGCATAGACGAGAAACTCTCAGTAACCAAGCGCCGTTGACTTCTTGTCTTAATCGCTATCTTAACTTACATATTATAGGTCTAGAAACGACATTGAGCATTATGTACTCATAATATAGCTCAATATATATATATATATATAATATATTATATATATATATAGAGAGGAGAGAGAGAGAGAGAGAGGAGAGAGAAACGAGTTTTCGACTTATTTCAAGTCTCTTCAGTGTGGCTAGCACATTGTGAGGCTACTTACAGTCGAGATAGAAACCGGATCGATTCAGTGGCAGTCGGACAGCTTACCGCTCAGTTATCGTCACCCACAGAAATGGAAATGGATTTTAACTGTTTTCAATACACACATCTGTATGTATGTAAAGGCCGACATATCTATGTGTGGTGTGTGTGTGTGGTGAGTGTGTGTGTGTGTGTTATATAAGTCTCTTCCTCTTTCTCTTTCCCCCTCGCTCATCCCTCTCTCTCTCTCTCTCGTTCATCCCTCTTCTCTCCTCTCTCTCTCTCGCTCTCTCTCTCTCTCGCTCGCTCTGATTAAACCTATCCCTCTCTCATTCATTATTTAATTCTTGGAGGTGTCATGATGGTTTTCCTTCCCCAAGACAGGTTGTATTATGAAAGATAAAGAAATAGCACTCATATTTTCTCATATATGGATTCATGCTTTTTCCAAGAGTATTGCATGAAGTGAAACATAAATCCCCTCATATATATATTCATTATATATTTAACCCTGAAGATCCATATGGTGAAACTCAAGTAGGTTATTTCTGTACATTCTAATATATATATATACATATATATGTGAGTATATATTTGTGTGTTATATGAGTCTCTCCCTCTTTCTCTTCCCCTCGCTCATCCTCTCTCTCTCTCTCTCTCTCTCTCTCTCTCCTCTCTCTCTCTCTCTCTCTCTCTCTCTCTGATAACCTATCCCTCTCTCATTTATCATTTAATTCTGTGTGTTGTTGGTGTGTGTGTGTGTGTGTGTGTGTGTGTGTGTGTAATTTTGTACAAAATGAAAAAGCACTAGTTTCATTGACGCTGCAGTTGTTTCGGTTTTGTTTAAAAACCTTCCTCAGGACCTTCGTTGTTTAAAGAAAAATACATTGTTAATGACAATAGTCCGCGGAGCCTCCTTTCTATTTTTTTGGTATGTGGCGGCTTTTGTTGATATTTAAATATGTGAAAGAAAAAAGACAAACTTTTAAAAACTGAGTAACTCGGCGTTCCCATTTAGACTACCTGACGTTTTTTTTCTTTCGAAAGTATTGGGAAATGATTTTAGTTTGGTTTGGTTTGGTTGTTTTACAGCATATCAACCTCAGTGGGTCATTTAATGCCGATAAAGTTTTGAAATAAATCAATTCTTAATGGATAATACAATTTTTTATAAATACATTTTTCTATTTAACCCATAGATGGGACCCTAACAGGTACTACCCATCCGGGTCAGAGTGACCAGGAAGCAATGGTGATGAAGGGGTGCTCCACATCCCCCAAAACTCCAAAACTGGAACCTCACCAACAGATAGTCATTCCCAGGACATGTAGACCCTCAGCCACCGCCTTCTAGCATTCATATGATAAAAAGGGTGGGGCTTGCCATAAGGGCAATAGGGTTGGGAAATCATTATAGGCGCTAGGGCCTGACGTGACCAGCCGATTGATCGTAGGGGGAAACAATTTTAGTGAATATATAATTATAATATATATATATATATATATATATATATATTGCATCTGATGATGGGAGATACTAGACAGTTTACTAGGTGTTGTAGAGGAGTTACACCCCTACAGGATGGACTGGCTCATATATAATAGTCGTCGTACAGTGATAGGGACGAAAGATTATATTCGGACAAAATCAAAAATGTGTTGTGTGTGTGTGTGTGTGTGTGTGTGTGTGTGTGTAAAAGGAATGATTACCCGTAAAATATTGGGTAAGTGTTACTCGGATAAGTCAGCGTTAAAACACAATAAGTGCTCATACGTATGCAGAGCAGTATTATTTTAAAAGTGTGTACAGAAATAAACTACTCGTGTTTCGCCATGAGGATCTTCAGGGTTAAATCCACTGAATTAATCAAGATATTGATTATTAAAGCTAAATGCTGGAGTTCATGTGTAATAATGACACACACCCAGGCATATATATATTATATATATATATATATATATATATATATATATATTATATATATATAATATTAATATATATATATATATATATATATATGTTGTATATATATATATATATATATATATATTATATATATAGTATATATGATTTTATATATGAAAATGGTGACTTACTGTTGAAATTGGTTCAATGGTTAGTTGATACAAGATTCACAATGATAAGACAGCGATACAACAGATATAAAGTCTTCAATACGTAAGTTAGAGCGAAATTATTACAATGGTATACACAGGCATAACCTACTCGAGTTTCACCATAAGGATCTTCAGAGTTAAATCCACTTAATTAAAGCAAGATATTGATTAATTGCAGTTAAGTGTACGCGTGTATCTTGTGATAATCTCAAAAATACACGTTGTACACTTAACTGCAATTAATCATATCTTGATTAATTCAGGTGGTTTTAACCCCGAAGATCCTTATGGTGAACCTCGAGCAGGTTATTCCCGTGTATACCATTATTCTCTCTCTCTATATATATATATATTATATATATATAATATACAGGTGTGTATTAAAACAGTTAAAAAATCCCCTACGCATTCCATGGGTGACGATAGCCGAGCGGTTAAGCTGTCCGACTGATGCTTAATCGATAGGAGCTTTATGTTATAGGTAGCTCACAACATGTCTAGCCACATTGAAGAGACTTGATAAGTCGAACACGTGTCTGTGGAAACTCTATATATACAATTATATTATATATATATATATATATATATATATATATATATATTAATATAATATATATTAAGGGGTGTACATTTTGAACCAAGATCAAATCCGGACGATGCTTTCTGGGTGTTATTTCGCGCTTGAGAAAACCATGCATACATACATATATACATATATGAATACATACATGCATATATTTATGAATATACCTAAACAGTTAGATAGATAGATAGGTAGATCGTACCAAAATTTCAAGCGCCAATATTTTTGGAAGAAAATGATTTTTTTTTTTTTTCTCAACACCCGAATTTCAGTAAATTAATTTCTTGTCACAAATATATTAGAATTTCAATAATTTGATGCCCCTTATATATATATTATATATATATATATATATATATATATATATTATATATATATATATATATATATGAATGCTTTATATTTTGCAACGGCTATACTTGCACGCGCGCTTACGTCAATTTAGAATTTGATTAATCAATTTTTTAGATTTCATAACAAATATAAGGATATATCCATAAACTGCCATATATTGCATATCTTGAAATTTTTCTCTTTTTCTTTCTTCTTTCTTCTTTCCTTTTTTCTTTCTTTCCCTTCTCACTCTTAATTCTGTCTGTCTTTCTTTCTTTCTTCTTCCTTTTCTTCTCTTCTTTTTAACTTTCTTTTCTTCATACCCTTTCTTTATTTCTTTCTTTCTTTCTTTCTTTCTTCATACCCTTTCTTTTTTTTCTTCTTTCTTTCTTTGTCCCTCTCTACTTTCTCTATTTCTCTGCCTTTCTTTCTTTTTAATTCCTTCTTTTCTTTCTTTCTTTTCTTCTTTCATTTCTTCTTTCTTCTTTCTCTCTCTTCGTTTCTTTCTTTCTTTCTTTCTTCTCTTCTTTTAACTTTCTTCTCATACCCTTTCTTTTTTTCTTCTTTCTTCTTTTTTCCTCTCTACTTTCTCTATTTCTTCTGTCTTTCTTTCTTTTTATATTTTCTTCCTCCTTCTTTCTTTCTCTCTTTCTTTTTGTCTTCCCTTTTTCTTTCTTTCTTACTTTTTACTTTTTTTTCTTTCTTTTATTCCTTTCTTATTTCTTCATTCTGTCTTTATTATTTTTCTTTCTTTCTTCCTTCTTTTCCCTTCTTTTTTACTTTCTTTTTTCATACCCTTTCTTTCTTTCTTTCTTCCTCTCTTACTTTCTCTATTCTTTCTTTCTTTTTCTCTTCCTTCCTTTCTTTCTTGGCTTTCTTCTTCTCACTTCCTATATTTCTCTCTTCTTTCTTTCTTTCTTCTTTCCTCTCTACTTTCTCTTATTCTTTCTTTCTTTTTCTCTTCCTTTCTATTTTTTTTGCTTTCTTTCTTTACTCACTTCCTATATTCTTCTCTCTTTCTTTCTTCTTTCTTTCTTTCTTTCTTTCTTTTTCCTATTTAAATGTAATGAAATGAAATTCCAGCGAGATTTACGTCTTTTTATGTATTGATGTTCAAAATCATTCTAAATAGAAGTTGATAATTCAATAATTTTAATTTAAAATTGTTATGCGTTTTCAACTTGGAATAAAGAGGATTTTGTTGGATAATTCTGCCTTAATAAAATCATGTAGGGAAGCGCTTTTGCCAGTCGCTACATTTGGAAGATAGATAGATAGATAGATAGATAGATAGATATGAATAGATTAAGATAGATAGATAGATAGATAGATAGATAGATATGAATAGACTAAAGATAGATAGATAGATAGATAGATAGATATGAAATAACTAAGATAGATAGATAGATAGATAGATAGATATGAATAGACTAAGATAGATAGATAGATAGATAGATAGATTAGATATGAATAGGACTAAGATAGATAGATAGATAGATAGATAGATAGATAGATATAATAGACTAAGATAGATAAGATAGATAGATAGATATGAATAGACTAAGATAGATAAATAGATAGATAAAATATGAATAGACTAATAGATAGATAGATTGATAGATAGCATATGGACCGACTTAGATAGATAGATAGATAGATTGATAGATAATATGGACCCGACTTAGATAGATAGATAGATAGATAGATAGTAGATAGATAGATGATGAACAGACTTAGATAGATAGGTAAAGTAGCATAGATAGATAGATAGATAGATAGTAGATAGATATGAAATAGACGAGATAATAGATAGATAGATAGATAGATAGATAGATATGAATAGACTAAGATAGATAATAGATAAATATGAATAGACTAAGATAGATAGATAGATAGATAGATAGATAGATAGATAGATAGATAGATATGGACCGACTTAGATAGATAGATAGAATAGATATGGACAGACTTAGATAGATAAAAGATAGATATGAACAGACTTAGATAGATAGGTAAGTAGATAGATAGAAATAATAGATAGAAGATAGATAATAGATAGATAGATAGATAGGTTCTGTTCTAAAGATAATGTTGATAATTTACCTTAATAGAATCATGTAGGAAACGCTTGCAGTCGCTACATTTGTTAGATAGATAGATAGATAGATATATAGATAGATATGAACAGACTTAGATAGATGGATAGATAGATAGATAGATTCTGTCCTCAAGATAATGTTTAATTCTGTTCTTAAAATCATGTAGGAAACTCTTGCGTCGCTAGATTTGATAGATAGATAGATAGATATTAAACAGGACTTAGATAGATGGATAAGATAGAAGATATGAACAGACTTAGATAGTAGATAGATAGAGAATAGATAGATAGATATTTCTGTCCTCAAGCATAATGTGATAATTCTGCTTTTAAAATCATGCTAGAAACAGCTTAGCAGTCGCTAGATTTGATAGATAGATAGATAGATATGAACAGACTTAGATTAGATGGATAGATAGATAATATAACAGACTTAATAGATGGATAGATAATAGATATGAACAGACTTAGATAGATGGAATAGATAGATAGATATGACGACAGCATAGTTGGATAATATATAATATAGAACAGACTTAGATAGATAGATAGATAGATAAAGATAGATAGATAGATAGATAATAAAGATATGTTCTGTTCTCAAGATAATGTTGAAATTCTGTCTTAAAATCATTGTAGGAAACACTTGCAGTCACTAGATTTGGTAGATAGATAGATAGATAGATAGATAATAGATAGAAAGAAAGAAAGAAAGAAAGAAAGAAAGATAAATAGATAGATAGACAGATAGACAAACAGATAGATAGATAGAAAGATAGATAGACAAACAGATGGATAGACAGAAAGATAGATAAACAGATAGATAGATAGAAAGATAGATAGACAAACAGATAGATAGATAGACAAACAGATAGATAGATAGATAGATAGATAGATAGATATGTTCTGTTCTCAAGATGATGTTCTGACTTTAAAATACTGGTCTGATTTATTTCTTCATTCATAGTTCTGGTTCCGTAGAAGCTGGTTTGCAATTAGTTCACAAAGACAACAAAAGGCTTTTACTTTAAGTGATCACATTTCTTTATTTAGAACCGGACTATCTATCTATCTATCTATCTATCTATCTATCTATCATATCTATATATATATATATATATATATATATATATATATGTAAAAAGTGTTGTTATGGTCCAACGGAGAAAATTAAATATATTATTTAAAAAAAAGGTCCGCAAAATGGATTTAAAAAAAATTATTATTATTTTATATTGAGCAACACGTGTTTCAGATCTTCTGGTATCTTATTCAGGTGTGATTAACCACATTCTCTCTCTCTCTCTCTCTCTCTCTCTCTCTCTCTCTCTCTCTCTCTCTCTCTCTCTCTCTCTCTCTCTCGCTCTCTCTCTCTTTCTCTCTCTCTCTCTCTCTCTCTCTCTCTCTCCTCTCTCTATATTATATATATATATATATATATATATATATATAATGCTCCCATTCCCTGATAGGTTTAGCTCTTTGGAGGTCGCTTATTTACGCTTAAAGGCCATGGTCTCATGGAGCTCTCTCTGGCGGCCTTTTCATATACACATATGTATGTATTTAATAGTTAAATTCTCACTTCAATTTGCAGGTGGTTGATTACCGTTAGAGTGAAGCGGGGACGATTTTTAAATCATGCTGTCTCCTGCTTAACTGCTAACTCACTAAACTAAACTTAACCTCTGTTCTAAGATTTCCCAGTGGCGTAAACCGTGTGCTCAACTCAAGATCAATACCTGGCCGGTTTAGCTCAGTCGGTAGAGTGTTCAGCTAGGAATCACAAGGTTCTTGGTTCGATACTGGCCCTCGACTGCTCAGCATATGAGTGAACTTTTGTTGACTTTTTTCTATATAAGGTGTGTGTTAAAAGCCCACTCATATTTATAGACTCGCCGAGAACCATATGTGATCAACCTCTTGGCCAATCACTGGCAGTACTCTGCTGCTGAAATAATACTTAAACTGAGCATACTGAGCATACTGGCCTACTTATTTTGAACCTTCGTGGACGACGGACATAGGATTATATTACTGGACCTTTACCAATACGCTGGATAGGACTTATTCGCAGGATAGGACTTATACACTTACCAAAGGATTCCATAACTCAGGACTTACTTACTTAAGCCCTTTACAACTGGCCAAGGATGGCATTTAAGAACTTAACATCTGTGAGTTAAAATGAGGAGCTGATGGTAGGTGTGGTGCTCCACCTCAGATGCTAAAATAATCTCCTTGGTCTAGTGCTAGAGAAAATGAGATAGACTCCCTCGCTGTGTGGCAGATACCGACATTAGGCCACTTCAGTGTTAAGAGATTCACTACACTGTGAAGAGAGGGCCGGTTTAGCTCAGTCGGTGAGCACTTGCCTAGGAATCAAAAGGTTCCTGGTTCGATACCGGCTCTCGCCAACTCAGCTTATGAGTAGCACAGCGATCTCTGCGGTAAAGTGAAGAGCTGAGATTGAGTTATGTTTGAAAAGAAATCCATTTTAATTGGTTCTAATTAGTCGAAATTTGCAATTAAGTCTGAAATGAACCCGTCTTTTATTTTACATTCTGCCTATAACTTTCCAACTCTCTATGTACATCTTGATTACCTCCTCGTTATATATCATAGTTCCTCTGGGAGAGTTAGAGAGGGAGAGAAAGATATGGGAGAATTTGAAAATGTATTTGTATATTAAATTTCGTAAGCAGCAACCCGTAGCTTAAATCAAGTCAAACATTCTCTTTTTAATGTGTTTTTTTTAATTCTCCAGTCGGATTTATTTTTAAAAATTTAATTCGCTTTGCAAAATCAATTTTCCCTAATCCCAATGATCTACCAGAGCTCAATGGAGCGACCAAAAGTGTCACGTTATATCTAGTGTATATATATATATATTATATATAATATATATATATATATATATATGTGTGTGTGTGTGTGTGTGTGTGTGTGTGTGTGTGTGTGTGTGAAAAAAATGGAAATTAATCCGACAGTATGAATTTAACATTATGAAAAAAAAAACAAATGATGGTTATAATTGCTGACAGAAAATCTGTTCGACCGTGTTAATAGATCGGTCATCATCAAGAGCAACATATGAGAGAAAGACGGGAAAAAAAACGTTAGAAGAAAGGGTACAAACGTTTATTTTCCCCGTCTTTCTCTCATATGTTGCTCTTGATGATGACCGATCTATTAACACGCGAAACAGATTTCTGTCAGCAATTATAAACATCATTTATTTTTTCATAAATGTTAAATTCATATATATATATATATATAAATTTCAAAAAAAGAAGAACTTAACAAACTGTCATTCCGTAATAATTTATTTCAACCAGAAACACAAAAGAATTTTATTTTTAAAATTTTTGGAAATTCTCAAGAGCCCCAGTCTCATCAGATGGGTTTTACAAAATAATAGGATTTTCTAACAAAAGAAGTTATATAACCAGAAAAAAAATCTTCTCAATATTCACAAAATTCTTAACGGATAACAAAGATAGATACAAGATATGACTGATACAAGAGCATACAGTATAGTTATACAGTGAGATTTTGAAGATCCCAAATAGAATCATCCCTTACAACCAGTCATTTAGATTACCTTATATATATATATATATATATATATTGATTGATTGATTGATTTCCAACAGGAAACATCACCATGGTCACAAAACACAAATACGCTTTTTCATTCGCACATACACACGTACAAAATCCCGCGCTAGGATACAGTCTTAACGTGACAACCAACACGCATTTTCAATGTCACGCGCATTACAACATACACACACGTACAAACAAAAATAAACGCATTCATGTTCACACGAGAATACAGTTATTTAAAAAATAACATCATTTCCCCCAAAAAATTAATTTGGGAAGAAATGCCATAGCTGGACTGCTTCAGTTCAATTCTTTTGATAAAGAGGACATTTGTTGGTATATGCTACACCGCCCCATACCCACGCCATAAAAGAGAATATTTGACGTCATATTTCAAACCATCCCTTTTTTCAAACCTCAAATTTTTTCAAACAGACTGAATAACAATGGCTACCACTCGCTTTTCTCGTTATTCTGTGATAAATAATTTCTTATCACCTTCCATATACCAACAAATGTCCTGAAGATGATCTAATTAATAGATCGAAACACTGCAGCGTCGGCCAATAAACTCACCACTTAAACCTGTGATTTTTCATTTTTCTTGATATACCACTATATATATATATATATATATATATATATATATATATATAAAATCGTTCTGGAAGATATCTATTTAAACGTGGCTCTATCGCTGTTCGTCTATCGAATCAGCTAGTATCTTGTTTTTGTTATGTTTTTTTCTTAGATCTTTATGGTCGTTTTAGTTTTATGCTCATCTTTATTTTTATATCATTATTATCCTGTTTTCGTGACAGTATCTGATTCGTAAAAAGAACCCCCCCTCGAAAAAAAAACAAAAAAAAAAAAAAACAAGAGAGTCGAGCGTATATACACACAGCAAAACAAGCAAATGATTTTGAGTCATAAATGCCAAATAAGATTAAGCCCGTCTCGTTCACCATAAAAAAATCAGTTTCTAAAATTACACAAAGATCGGCAAAGATCGGCAAAGATCGGGCAAAGACGAGCGAGAAAGCCGCCTGAATTATGAATTGCTAGTGGAATTATTGGAATTAAGAGACGAGAGTTAAATTAAATCAATTTTGACATTACGGGAATTGGCAAACAAGTGGAATTATTCACAGATTGAATCATTTCTTTTTTTTTTTTCTCTTCTGATTTTTTCCTTTTCTGATTCTCTTTATTTCTTTTTTTTTTTTTCGGTTCTTTTTTTTCTTTTTTGTGCCCGGATTTTTCTTTTTTTAGATGTGTTTCGACGGTTTGATGATATCTACGGCTGACATATTTGTCTCAGTAGTTCAAAATGTCAACCCAAAGATCCGTAGCATGACAAGGCCATTTCAACATCCATTATATATATATATATATATATATATATATATATATATATATATATATATATATATAATTGTACATAATGTGTATGTTTGTGTATATATAAATTGTATATATAATATATATATATATAATATATATATATATATATATATATATATATATATATATATGAATTATACACACTCATACACAAATACAAACAAACAAACACACACACACACACACACACACACACACACATATATATAATATATATATATATATATATATATAAAACCAAAGATCCGTGGCATGACAAGCCATTCAACATCCTTATTATATATATATATATATTATATATATATATATATATAGTTGTGTATATGTGTATATATAAATTTATAGATATATATATATGAATTTATATACACATGCAAACACACAAACATATATATATATATAAATATATATATACATTTTTATATAATTGTATATATGTATGTATGTTTGTGTTATATATAAATTTATATATATATGGAATTCACACACACACACACACACACACACATACATATATATATTATATATATTGATATATATATGTATATATATATATATATATATGTGTGTGTGTGTGTGTGTGTGTGTGTGTGTGTGTGGATAGATAGATATATAGATAGATAGCGTGTTAACTTCTCTGTTTAGACACTCGTCTTCACAAATATTTGCGGTTATTTTTTGTTTTGTTATTCAAGCTTCAGTCTATTTTTATCGGTTTCTTTTTCTTTCTTCCGTTTCTTTTCTTTTATTTCATATTTATTTATTTATTTATCTTTTTTGTTGACAAATATCTACATTCTTTTTCTTATTTTCTATTTGTGTTTTAGTTGTTTGTTTTTTTTTTTTTTTGTTTTTTTGTTGATGGTTTATGTTTGTTGTTTTTTTTTCTTTGACTTTTCTTGGCGTTTTGTTTTTACTGTCTTTTTTCTTCTTTTTTCTCTCTTTCTTTTCTTTCTTTCTGTCGTTCTAATATATTTTTTCTTTTTTTTCTTTCTTCTTCTTTCTTCGTCGTTCTAACACATTTTTTTTCTTCTTTTCTTTCTTTCTTCTTCTTTCTGTCCGTTCTAACAGATTTTTCTTTTCTTTCTTTTTTCTTTCTTCTTCTTCTTTTCTGTCGTTCTAACAGATTTTTCTTTCTTTCTTTTTCTTTTCTTTCTTCTTTCTTTCTGTCGTTTCTAACACATTTTCTTTTCTTTCTTTTTCTTTTGTTTCTTTTCTTTCTTTCTGTCTTTCTAACAGATTTTTCTTTTCTTTCTTTTCTTTTCTTTCTTCTTTCTTTCTGTCGTTCTAACACATTTTTCTTTTCTTTCTTTCTTTTTTTCTTCTTTCTTTCTTCGTTCTAACACATTTTTCTTTGTCTTTCTTTTTCTTTTCTTTCTTCTTCTTTCTGTCGTTCTAAGACCTTTTTCTTTTCTTCTTTTTCTTTTCTTTTCTTCTTTCTTCGTTTCTATTTCTTTCTTCTTCTTCTTTTCTGTCGTTCTAGACCTTTTCTTTCTTTCTTTTTCTTTTCTTTTCTTCTTTCTTTCTGTCATTTAACACATTTTTCTTTTCTTTCTTTCTTTCTTCTTCTTTCTTTCTGTCGTTCTAACACATTTTCTTTTCCTCTTTTCTTTTCTTTCTTTTTCTTTTCTTCTTTTTCTTTTCTTTCTTTTTCTTTCTCGTTCTTTCCTTTCAAAATTCAATGTTCATCTTCTTTTCTTTTCTATCTTTCCTTTCTTTCGTTTTTCTTTTTTTTTTAAATATTAATCTTATCTTTTTCTATTTTGCCTTCTTTCTCATTTTCATTCTTTCTTAACATTCTTTCATCTTTTTTCTTTCGTTTTATTTTTACTTTTATTTTATTTTTACCTACTTTTCAACATCAATTCTTTTCTTTTTTTTCTTTTTTCTTTCTTTTTCTTTTTCTTTTTTTTCAGCATTGATTCTTTTTCATTCATTCTTTCTTTCTTTTTTTCCACAACATTTTCTATATTTCTACTTTTTATCTTATTTCAAAGAGATATTCAATCACTTTGTTCATTCATTCACTCATTCTTTCTTTCTTTCTTTTTATTCATTCACTATTCTATTTATTTTTCATTCAAAATTCATTTTTTTATTTTTTTTATTTCTTCTCGCTTTTTTTCTTTCTTTCTTTCTTTCTTTCTTTCTCTTTCTTTCTTTACTTTTCAAAATCCTTTTCTATTTACTTTCTTTTTTTTCAACATCAACGTTATAACTTTTCGACGCCTAGGAAAAGCATAGACAGCAATAAACAAATCTTATTATAATGGAGATTCGCTTCCGGTTTTTGTCTGTAACAAACATTACGTCACTGCTTACGTCACATTACCCAAAATCGTCATAACCTAGAATAAATACACTCAAAATTTGAACATGCAACATTAGACAGTCCTCATTGTTTTTTAAAACAAGTTTTAATAAATACCTGACTGGTATTATATATCTATATATATTTTGTTTTATTTTAATACATATTTAAAGTTTACATTTCAAATTGTTTTATTTTTAATCCTTTAATGAATTTGTCGATTTTACTTACTTAGGGTACAAACACGCTGACATTGAATTTTTCACTCCCACCCATCAGGTAATATGTTTCAAAAATCCACTTTTCCATCGCCCGGAGGGTGTTTTTTATTTTGTACTAGTTCTCATAATATAGAAATCTCGTCTCTCTGATGAGCGAGCAGTTTTTGACTGCACCACTTGGACCCAAACTATTCGGCATAGAGAAAGTGGCCGACTGCACCTCTGCAGAGGGGTAAGACTTCCCCAATGGGGCCACCTGTTGGCCGTGGGTGGTGACCCGTGATGCTTAAGGATAGAGACCGAGTGGATGAGTAGTTCATGACTTGCAATATTCCACTTTAGGCTTTTCTTGGGCTAGGTGGGCGGTCGGAGAGGGCCCCTCCGATCAATCGGCTAGTCACGTCAAACCCTAGCACCTTTATGATTTTCCCAACCCTGTTGCCCTTATGACAAGCCCCAACCCTTTTTTTATCACATGGGTGCTAATAAGCAGTGACTGAGAATGACGTTAAACTCTATCTGATGGTGAGGTTCCAGTTTTGGAGGTTTGGGGAATGTGGAGCACCTGTTCATCACCATTGCTCCCTTGTCCACTCTGACCCGGAGTGGTAGTATCTGTTAGGGTCCCATCTTATTGGTTAAATAGAAAAAATGAGTTGATAAACAAAATTGTATTATGCATCAAGAATGAATTTATTTCACAACTTTGTCGGCATTAAATGGCCCACCGAGGTTGATATGCCGTAAAATAAAACAAACCAAAACTACATGAAAAAGAATACATGTACTAGTAGTAGTAGTAGTAGTAGTAGTAGTAGTATTAATGGCTGACAGTTCGCTCGATCAAGTAAAGTTTGAACTCAGCCGCCTTAAAAATAAAACGTTATCAAAAGATACAAACATTTTGCAAAAGAAATGTATACGTTTCTTTTGTGGCAAGACCCTTGCACTTCTAAAGAAAAGAAAATCTTTTAAAAAAATATAAAAAAAACAAAGTAAAAAACAAGTAGAACAAAAAAATAAACAATTGATGCAGGGTGGGGGTGGCCTGGAAATGTCCATGGTTCAAGCATAAGAAATCAAGGCATATTGTTAAAAATTTCGGAACAATGCCCTTCATTAGCGATATGTTATGATAAAAAGAGTTGCGTATATTTAGGACAATTCGAAGAATAGAATATAGAAATTTAAAAGAAAAATGAGAAGAAAAAGTTAAAACAAACGTGATTTTTATTTTTATTTCATTGTATGATCATTCCTTTATTTATTTATTTATTTATTTTGTTTTCGTTGTAGATTTTTTGTCAAATTTTAGGTCAGAATCCGAAACTGCCCAGCTGGTTATTAGGAATTTCGCATCACTGTTCTATGATATTTATTTTGGCTCATCTGATCCATTCGATCTTTTTAATATCAAATTCAAGTCATTTCCTGTGATATTTAAATTCGAGGTCAAAATTCTCTCTCTCTCTCTTCTCTCTCTCTCCTCACACACACACAACACACACACACACTCTCTCTCTCTCTCTTTTCTCTCTCTCTCTCTCTCTCTCTCTCTCACATACACACACACACCACACACACACACACTCTCTCTCTCTCTCTCTCTTTTCTCTCTCTCTCTCTCTCTCACACACATACACACACACACACACTCTCTCTCTCTTTCTCTCTCTCTCTCTATCTCTCTCTCACATACACACACACACACTCTCTCTCTCTCTTTTCTCTCTCTCTCTCTCTGGAATATATACATATCTATTTATATTGATGTCTATACTGATGTCTATATATATAATATATATATATATATATATATAATTTAAAAGTAAAGTCGTCGGGGCGGCCTAAAGTCGGTATCAGCCAGTCAGCGAGGGAGTCTATCCCCTTTTCAATAGCGCTAGACCAAGGAGATTGTTTTAGCATCTGAGGTGGAGCGCCACACCTACCATCAGCTCCTTACTTTACCGCACAGATCCCTGTGCTACTCATACGCTGAGTTGGCGGGGACCGGTATCGAACTAGGAACCTTGTGGTTTCTAGCCGAATGCTCTACCGACTGAGCTAACCCGGCCCACTTAACTCATTCAGGTCCTTACAGGTTTAAGCCGAACCGACCACTGACTGTTTTCTCGTTAATGTATAATAAGTATACAATTTTAGTATATATTTATTTGTATGGAAAAAAGTCTGCTTACATTGGTTTCATGCTATCCAACTTTAATTGTTTAAGCTCAGCAATCATGGGACAGAGGATTTTTTTTGAAAATGATATTGATCACTCTTCTAATAATACTGTACGTTGGTCAAAATATCTATGTCTGTCTGACTGTCTGTCCCTTCTCTCTCTCTCTCTCTCTCCTCTCTCTCTCTCTCTCTCTCTCTCTCTCTCTCTCTCTCTCTTTATTGATTTTAACGGCATATCAACCCGTCTGGGCTTATGTCATGCCTAACGGTTAGGAAGGGATACCTATCGTGTATCTATATTTATACTTTTTAGTTATTGGTTTTAATGTGTTAGCATTATTGGGATTAGATTGTATGGTATTGATTTGTTTCATGTCTATATTTTATGATATATATATATATATATAAATATATATATATATATATATATTATATATATATATATATATAACAATAGTTTAGACAAATAATAAACTGTATTTTTAATGATAGTTTAGTCAACTAATAAACAGCATTGATCATGGTTCAGAAAATAACCTAAAGCACTCGGTTCACTAGTGATAACTCTTTCAGACAACTTATTAATGCCTTTCAAGATTATAACATCAAAAAATTGTTAGAAAACGTAAAAAAAATCCAAAGGATCAAAACAATAAGAATTCCATTTAATGCCTTTCTTGATGGGTTATATTTTCAAAATCATATATATATATATATATATATATATATATATATATATATATATATATATATAATATATATATATGTATATATATGGTAGAAATGTGAGGAGGTTAATCCGACAGTATGTGGAGAAAAGTAGACAAACACGGGATGTTGTGGAAACTTGATGTTTATTGTCGACGTCGCAACGTTTCGGTCTCTTATTAGACCATCTTCAGGACTTGAATATAGTTCTTACTCCAATTTGAGAATTTCCATCCTTGGAGTAAGAACTATATTCAAGTCCTGAAGATGGTCTAATAAGATACCGAAACGTTGCACCGTCGACAATAAACATCAAGTTTCCACAACATTCCGTGTTTGTCTACTTTTCTCCACACACACATATATATATATAATATATATATATATATATAATATATATATATATATATATAACCTAGTATTGATTAACATAAAAAAGGTTGTCATCTGGTAGATTTTGCAGTTCCAGCAGATCACAAGGTGAAGATGAAGGAAAACCAAGTGATAGTCAAATATCTGGACCTTGCTAGAGGATTGAAAAAAAAACGTGATTATGAGGATGAAAGTGATAAGAATTGTAGTTGGTGCACTAGGAACTGTCCCAAAATGCTTGAAAAAAACTGGAGGAATTGGAAGTCAGAGGAGGATTTGAGACCACCCAGACAACTACATTGCTGCAATCGTCTAAAATACTCAGAAGATTCCTGGAGATACAAAAAATGGTATATGCTCAAATTAGAATCTGTTTTTAAAATGAAATGTCTAAAACCCTCTAGGACTTGTGACGAATCAGCTTATCCGAGCCAGACGACTAGACCGAGTATCAAGATATATTGATTAAATTATAGACTATTAAATTGTAGAGTATTAAATTATAGAGTATTACTTGTTATAGAAATAAACTTCTTTCTTCCAGGGTTTCAGTGTTCAAGGTACGCCTTCTTCAGGAGTTCTCTTGAAGATGTACCTAGAAGACCGAAACCAAAGTAGAGAAAAAAACTTTTTTCGACAACTACAAAGATATATATATATTTAAAAAGTTAACTGGTGTTTGGACAGAGCCCATGGAGAACTTGCTTCATACCTTTCTCTAAAAGTATTTATGAGATGTGTGCTCGGTATGCCGATTCCTTCAGCTGTGTCAGTAACCATTACGTTAACTTGCAGAGCTTAATCAACCTTATTCTTTATATTATCACTAAAAACGCTCAGGAACTAACTTTTCCTTTATTTACAATATGGGTTTGAAAACTATGTTAAGCACAACCAATATATATATATATATATATATATATATATATATATATATATATATATATATATATATATATATATATATAAATTAATTAATACTATTTGTAATTGGTGTCTTTGGAACAGTTCCCAAAAGTTTCGAAAACATTCTAAAAGAATTGGAAATCAGAGGACGAATTAAGACCATCAATACAACAGCAAGAATAATTAGAAGGTTCCGGGAGACCTAAAGAGTATGGGGCTAATCGTCTAAGGTTGTTTGGTGTTGGTATTTTAGCCACATATAAAAGCTTGGTTCTTTGTTCCTCTGGGCTGGTACGCTGAAATAGAACTTAAGGAATGACAGGAACAAAAAGGAAAGAGACAAAGACAGGAGGTGGTTTCATAACTCAGGCTTTATTGAATCATAGTGGTTGGTAGCGAATGCACATGGCCCTAGCTAGGAAACGAACTACACTCAGTTGCGGCCTTCGTTCAAAGGCCGAAGGATTCTTTTTGTGAAAGGGAGTCAGGCATTTCTGACGGACATGCGCAGATCAAATTTCCGGTGAAAGGCCTCATGGGAGTTTGTTCGTTGTATTTTATTTTTTGTATATTCTAATCCCCACAAGAGTCTTGTTGTTACTCAGACTCAAGTGAAAGACACTCAAGTAAAACTGGAGTTAAAAACTCACGAGAATTGAAATACTACTACGAATAATAATAATAATAATAATAATAATAATAATAATAATAATACTTGGAAGAAGAAGAAGAAGAAGAAGAAGAAGAAGAAGAAGATGGAGAAGAAGAAGGAGAAGAAGAAGGCGAGTAGTTGATAATAATAATAATAATAATAATAATAATAATAATAATAATAATAATAATAATAATAATAATAATAATGTGTAAATATAGATAAATACTTGGACCTTGCCACAGAATTAAGAAAATTGTGGAATATGAAGGTGAAGTTAGTGCCAATTGTAAATGGTGCCCTGTGAACGGTCCCCAGGGGGTCTGGAAAAGAGTCTGGATGAAATGGAAATCAGAGGAAGAATCGTAACCATCCAGACTGTAGCATTGTTGAGATCGGCTGGAATACTCAGAAGAATCCTGGAAACCCGAGGAGAAACATCGACTGGAATACTCAGAATAATCCTGGAAACCTGAGGGAAACACGGGCTCAGGCTGGTGTGAAAACTCTAATGGAAGGAAAATAAAAAGCTTAGAGGAACTGGAAATCAAAGGAAAAATTAAGACTGATATATCCGGGTTAAGGGATATATCATGAAGTTGTAGTAAGGTATATTCTCGCTGGTAAGTAGAAGTTGGCGCGTCGAGTTGCAGTAATAGCAGTACATCTTCCGAGCAGTCGGCGTGGTAGTCTTGCTAGTAGACTAGTAGGCGCTTGTACTACCACAGTGTCGAGTATTTATGGAGGTCACTATCCAATTAGATTATAGTGAGGGGGTACGTAGGTATCTGCATATTCATTATATCAAAGACCATCCAGAAAACAGCATTGTTGAAATCGGCTAGACTACCCAGAAAATACAGGGGCAGCTGAAGAGAATTGTTTTCACTCAGACTCCAGTGAAAGACTATCAGCTAACACTGGAGTGAAAAACTCACGAGGAGTGAAATACTACAAATAAAATGAATAGAAATAAGATAGAGCTTGAATATCACCTGTAGAAAAGCTAAATAATAGACGTTGGGTGTATGAAAGAAAATCCTAATCGTGTGAAACGAAAGGAATTATTGTGGATAAAAGAAACGCTAAAACAGAAAGACAGACGAAAAAAAATGAGATAAATATTCAGTGCTAAGAAAGTAATGATTAGACAGAAGTAGTCGAAAAAAATTGTTATGAAACTATTCAGAATAAAAGAACATGATCGTCTAACGAATTCGACAGAATGAACGAATTACGAAAATACGGCTAGAAAAAAAGTAGAACATTATGGAATTAGGAAAGAAAAATACGAAAACAAAAAACAAAAAAGAAAAAAAAAACACCCAAAAAGATACGATTTAATACAGAGAATTAACTTCATGGTGTATAAATAAATAAAAAAAATATCCCCAAAAAAGAAGTTGCCATTGATATAAAAAAAGACAACAACAAAAAAACAAACAAAACTAACTAATGTCTTCGTATAAAAGGATGTTCACAAACGAATCTTTATTTTGTACATTTTGTGGAAGTCTTGTAGCAAAGTACGTTGTTACTGTTCTGTTTTATATAACAACGCAAGAATATTATGGAAAAACGTACCGTTTATTAATACTCATGATTATAAGCGAGGGAATAAATGATGTTCCATTAGTATATCACTTTCTTTTATAGCCAACACAAAGAGAAAAAATTATCTGTTAAAGTGTCCGTATGAAAAAGAAATCAATAAAGAAGAACGTCATCGAATTTTTACACACAAATAGTCTTGATAGTGCAACGAAAGTTACAGTTAAAAAAGTGTAAAAGTATACAACCTAATCTATGGATGGATGGAAGGATAATTTTTATAAACTCTCAGGTCGTTGGAGTGCATTGCTAAGTAGTATTCTGCACTAGCGGAACCTGTGAATATACTGCTGTATAATCATTTAATTCGTCACGTCAGGGGGATGGACAAAGGCAGTATTCCCAAAGACCTGCTATATGGTGAATTAGTAGATGTCACCAGGCCGGTAGGGAGACCACGCCTGCACTTTAAAGATGTCTGCAAGAGGGAAATGAAGACATGCCACATCAACACCAACACATGGGAGGCCTGTGCTGAAGACCGTGTGAACTAGCGCCTCCCCGTCAGACAAGGAACCAAAAGGAGTGAAAAGGAGAGAAAAAAGCCACAACAGAAAAGAGAGCCAGAAGGAAGGGGAGACAACAGTAACTCCAGCAAGCATCACTCTTTGTTAGCAGTCACTGCATCAGAGATTGATATTCAAAAATTGGTCTGTTCAGCCACTCCTACAGTTTCAGATAATAAAAAATTGGACACTACGCCATCGTCTTTTGTTGCATAATTGTATAGTGGCGTAGGATTTTAACACCCTGTAGCGAGAATGAAAAGGGCCCAAATGGAAAAATACAGACCATTTGGGAACTTTGACCCCATAGATGGGAAGGTTTTTGGATGTTTGTTTATTTTAGAAGCATTGTTGAATAAAGTATATATTATTATTTATATTTTTGCTTGAAGGCAATTATGATGCGCATATCGTATAGAATTCGATAATTATAGAAGATAATAATGACAAGTGAATTTCGGTAAAGAATTATTCGGTGTGTAGAACATCGTACAGACTTTGAAAGTTGAAACAGTCTGTACGATGTTGTACACACAGAATAATTCTTTACCGAAATTCACTTGTCATTATTATCTTCTATAATTATCGAATTTTATGCGATATGCGCATTTTAATTGCCTTCAAGCAAAAATATAAATAATAATAATAATAATAATAATAATCACTTATAATTGCTGCACAAAATAATGCCATAAGGACAAACTACATCAAAGCGAAAATTGATAAGACCCAACATAATAGTAAATGTAGACTTTGCGGTAATAGAGATGAGACTGTTAACCATATACTCTGCGAATGTAGCAAACTGGCACAACGAGAATACAAAACTAGACACGACTGGGTTGGGAAGGTGATCCATTGGGAATTATGGAAAAATTAAATTTTGACCACACAACAAAATGGTATATGCATAAAACAGAATCTGTTCTTGAGAACGAAACGCACAAAATTCTCTGGGACTTTGAGATAAAAACGGATCACCTTATCCCAGCAAGAAGGCCAGACCTAGTGTTGATAAACAAAAAAGAAAGAACTTGTCAACTGGTGATTTTGCAGTGCCAGCAGATCACAGGGTGAAGTTAAAGGAAAATGAAAAAATAGACAAATATCTGGACCTTGCCAGAGAACTGAAAAAGTTATGGAATATGAAAGTGAAAGTGATACCCAATTGTAGTTGGTGCACTTGGAACAGTCCCAAAAGGATTAGAAAGGGCTTGGATAGTTTGGATATCAGAGGAAGAATTGAAACCCATTCAGACACTGCACTGCTGCAATCTGCCGAATACTCAGAAAGAGTCCTGGAGACCTGAGGAGACTTGCTGTCACTCAGACTCCAGTGAAAGCCATCAGCTAACACTGATGTGAATTTAAAATTATATATATATAATATATATATATATATAATTATATATATACTTTGACCCCATAGATGGGAATCTCACGAGTCATGTGAGACTTAGTTAGGTGATCAGTATTAGAATAGCGTCTATGTCCATGGTAATTAACTTCAGTTCAGGATAGAAGAAGGCATGAAATCAACGGTGTTGGTGTTAGAGCAATGCAAATGACTAAACTCTACAGAAAATGAAAAATGAAAACAACATTGTTTATTATAAGTCATTTTATAATTTCACACACATACACCCCCCTGCTCTCTCTTCTCTCTCTCTCTCTCTCTCTCTCTCTCTCTCTCTCTTATTTTTTGATAAAGAAAAGATGAAGATTGTTTCAGTAAATTATTTTTGTCCTTAACCACTTTTTGAAAAAAATCATTTTATTGCCTCTTATAAACAACAGATTTGCATTTAGATTCTCACACGGCTAATTTGTCTCATGATATATATGTATATGTTTTACGTTTTGTGTTTCATGTATCGTTTCCTGTGAGCGTCCAAGGGTGGTCATGTCCATGGATTAGCTTCACGCCTATTAGGCACGGCCTCCCTTCAATAGTAGTTTAAACCAAATAAAGTTTTTTTTACTTATATTTTTTTTTTATATAATTTGTACTACTATTGTTAATAATTTCTTATTTCTTATTTCTTATTTTCTCTCTCTCTCTCTCTCTCTCTCTCCTCTCTCTCTCTCTCTCCGTCTCTCCTCTCTCTCTCTCTCCCTCACACACACACACGCACACACACACACACATATATTCTTTTCTCTATCTCTATCTCCTCCTACCTATACACATGCATACATTCATGTATATACCATTCTTATCTCTATTCGCATGCCATCTACAGACTTATTTTCTTTTTTAAGAATACTAATTTTATCCTGATCTCTTCAACTTTGATTCTTACCAATATTTTTATTATTTTATTCTTCTGCTACTTCATTTCCATAACCCCCTCTTCCCTACCTAACTATACATTGCTGCCCCCCCTATAATTTTTCCCGAATGCATTTTTGGCCTACATGCTGTCATTTTCCTTACGATACATTCTTGATTATATTTCCTCACTTCCTTGCAGCACACACACACACACACACAATCACCAACCAAACCAAAATGATTGGACCTTTTTTTTAACAGGGAATGTTAAGATGGACTGGTCCAAATTGAGTGTTCATGTACAAATCTCTTAAGATTATATAAGAGCAAGTAGTTATTTTAACTAGCTTAGCAGAGAATTGTGGCAGAAGACAACATATGGGACGCCCAATGAGAATCGAACATTATCAATGGTCTGAATATCTAGTTGCCTAACTATTACACGACGCCTCTTATAGGGAGCAAAAATATAGAATGAAATTAGCTGTCTTGATTAAGCTTATATGCAATTATACATATACATATGGGTGGAAATAGATATATAACTGCTAAAAGGACGATTTTAAGCTTTTTTCTATAACCCAATATATGCTTGTGTAGATTTAAGACTTTTACCATATATATATATAATATATATATATATTATATCTATATATAATATATTATAATATAAGGTTTAACTTCTTTTTTTAATCATGGAACGATTTTTGCCACACCGTTCGGTTTCTGCTATGTGGCAGTTTTCGACGACTGCACGGAGAAGAAACCGAACGTGGCAATTAATCGTTCCAATGATAATTTAAAAAAAGCTAAACCTTTTATTTATTCATTTATTGGACCATATGACTTTTAGGCACTCCTTTTTGAATCTCGATTAAGAAAAGGACATGTTTTTCATATTACACATCAATATCCGTTTGCTTAACAGACGATTTTTAGATTTTTTAAATTATAAAACTAACTGATTAACCCTAACCGCCTAACCCGTAACTCTAATCCTAACAAACAACCGGGATTTCGACTGTGTAGATGAAAAGCATGTCCTTTCCTAATCGGATCAAAAAGGGGTGTCAGTCAGTAGAGCGTTTGGCTAGAAACCACAAGGTTCCTAGTTTTGATTACCAGCCCCGCCAACCCGGTTATACGAGTAGCACAGGATCTGTGCGGTACAGTAAAGGAGCTGATGGTAGGTGTGGCGCTCCACCTCCGATGCCAAAAACAATCTCCCTTGGTCTAGCGCTATTGAAAAGGTGGGATAGATCCATCACTTGACTGGCGATAACCGGACTTAAGGCCGCCTGTGATGACTTTACTTACTGACTTTTACAAAGGTAATTGGTCCCATTTATTTATCATTAACAACTCTATCCAGATATTTGAGCACTCTTTTTAACACTGTACGTTGGTACTACCGCAGCATTTCAAGTATAATAGTGCCAACATAACACATTGGATATTAATATATATATATTATATATATATATATTAATGTTACATCACACAGCACATATATATATTATTATATATATACTATATATATATATATATATATGCGTGTTGATGTAACATTATTTTTGTCCGTCAGCTTTTACTTTTTAGCTGGACTTTTAATTGCCCTCAGTTTTTTTGTTAAGATTGGCAGAACCGAAACACAATGTCCCTTTTTTGTGTGTTTGGTCTTTCTTCCTTTATTGTTACTTTTGTTTTTTTCTTTTTTTTTTCTTTTTTTTTTTTTTTTTTCTTTGCTAAGTATCTATCCCAATTATTGAATTGCCCATTTTTCAAAACAGTGGGTCCTTTTAATGGAGGGCTAAAGTGCTCGGCTCCTGAATAACTGTTCAAACCTTGCTCCGAATGTTTTGATGACAGTCGAGATTATTTTAACGCAGAACGATACGACCGACTTTGCAGATAAAATTGAATTACTCCGGTAAACCATTTTTCTGACTTCCCTTTTTTCTTGCATTTTCCCTTTTATTATTTTTTTTAACACGATGACCTTTTGAAGATTAATAGTGTTGATCAATAAATATCGATAATATTATTTCGATTATCGACATAGGATTTATCAATAATCAAATTCTCCACCAACCCACCCGACCATAGTCTAACAGATTTCACCAGTTAACTGTGGATAAATTGGTAATATAGACGAAAAAAAAAAGAACTGAGTGTTGGAATATTTTGTGATATGAGGTGTCCCTACCAATTCCCCACCTGGATTTATAGACTAGCTGATACACTACTTAAACACTGATACTGGCCATAGTTCTACTAGCACTCATTGAGGAGGGACTCACAATACTCAGGACTCTTTACAGAAGAACCAAAGAATCATATCAGCAGATTACCAGGGATGCAATTCCACTGGACAACGTAAAAACATTTTCTTGGTCTGTTCTTTTCTTTCTTTTTTTTAACTCGTTGACCTTTTGACGATTAAAAGTGTTGAATCATGAAATATCGATAAATATTATTCGATTATCGGAATAGATTTATCAATAATAACATTCACCAACGCACCCACCCGACCAATAGTCTACAGATTTCACCAAGTTAACTGTGATAAATTGTAATATAACAGAAAAAAAAAAAAAAATGGAGTGTTGGAATATTTTTGTGATATAAGGTGTGCTACAATTCCCCACCTGGAGTTAAGACTCAGCCGATACCACGTGGTTTTATTCCTTCTCCAATCACTAAGCCATATGCGTGGCTGATACACTACTTAAAAAACACTGATACTGGCCATAGTTCACTAGCACCATTTGGGTTAGGACTTACAATACTTTCGGACTCGTTACCTAGAAGAACCAAAGATTGCTTATCAAGAGGATTAAAGTAAAGTAAAGTCGTCGGGCGGCTAAGTCGGTAATCAGCCATGCAGCGTGGATCCCCTTTTCACAGCGCTAGACAGGAGATATTATTTTAGCGTCTCAGGTGGAAGCGCCAACACCTACATCAGCTCCTTAATTGCCGCACAGATCCTGTGGCTACTCATACGCTGAGTTGGTGAGGGCGGGTATCGAACTAGGAACCTTGTGGTTTCCTACCGACTAGCTCGCCGGTCCCTCCACTGGACCAAGCGTAAACCATTTTCTATTTTTGGTTGTTCTTTTCTTTCTTTTTTTTGTTTTATACTTCGTTGACCTTTGACGATTAAAAGTTTGAAATCAATAATCGATAAAATTATTCGATTATCGACTAGATTTTTATCAATATAAAAATCTTCACCAACGCAACTTTCAAAATATTTACAGATTTCACCAGTTAACTGTAGATTTTTTTATATGGCATTTTTAGTCTCCTAACACTATAAAAAGTGTTTGTGCCTCGTAAAGTAAAGCGCTCCTGCGACTGTGAAGTCTGTGTTTGAAAACTTCTCTGTCACATTTGAGGGCTGTCCCTGAAGATGTTGATTAGTGCCGGGCTTTCTTGGCCGCTGCTTTCTTCTGACTTGCTTAGCATCCTGGGTGTGCGTCGGTGTGACTTCTGACATGAGCAATCCTCTACGGTGAGTCTGACGCCACCGAGGGCGTCCTGAGCCAAATTTCCATCTGGAAGGGGCAATGCTAAGCATCTGAGATCATTCTTGCAGACATCCTTGAATCGCGCCTGGGGGCGACTAATCTGTCCCTTACCAGACGAAAGCTCTTCACAGAGGACGTCTTTCGGGATTCGTCCATCATCCATCCGACGTATACGACCCAAACATCGGAGACGACGTAATAATAGTAATATACCGAGAGAAAAAAGACAAAAAAACTGAAAAGGAAAACTGATGTAATGAATATGCATACACCTGGGCCCCTCTCACAGTAATATGATTGGCTGGTGTCAGCCATAAATACCCAGCAATTTTAGAGGTACAATGCCTACTACTACACCTACTACTACTACTACTACTACGACGACTACGACGTCGCACCAGTACTATTACTTACCTGCTCGATTGTACCCCGCTGTTACCGTGGCACCACCACTCTGCTACTTCCATTTACTGGGACATAACAAAAACAGAAAAATAGCTTATGTTTATAAAAAAAAGTTTACACATTCAAGGTTACGCCCAGTCGAGTGAGAGTAGAATACGCCGAATGCGCAGAAGGAGGAAGTCCCCACACCAGAACCAAAGAGGTTACATTTTGTTCGTGTGTGGCTATCATGCATGTGATTTTAACTCTTTGCCTACCAAATTTCCTCCGTGGCTGTACAAAATTTCTTGGTGTTCTGTTTCCCTATTGCAAAAGGATCAAGGAACAGTGTAACAGTGAAAAACAAAAAACAAACAAAAAAAAAGATAACCGGAATGTCCACGTAGTGAATTTTCAGTGTAAACAAAAGAGTCTCTGCCATCGACTATGGTAGGATAACAGTGGTAGGAGAACGAATGTGAGCATCTTAAAGTAGACAAAGAGTTAAGTGTTGAGAAGTAGAGACAGATGAAGTGTTAAACGGTGCGACAAGGTTGTAGTGGTGTGACCAATGTATGTGTTTTCATTTTTGGAGAAGCAATCTTCTAAAGGACATTTGTTTTTGTACAATAATCAAATAAAATGATAATTCTTTCAGGTTGTAGACGGGTCAATATCAAAATTTGATTGCTCGGCACAAGATGGTATAAAAGATAGAGAATAGAAGAGTAAGAGGGCATGTGTGTATATGTATGTTGTGTATTGTTGTGTGTAAGAGAGAGAGAGAGAGAGAGAGAGAGAGAGAGAGAGAAGAGAGAGAAGAGAGAGAGAGAGCTTTTGTGCATGTAGCTGTATGTTGGAGAGATTAGATAGATAGATAAAGAGTAATATGATTGGCTGGTGTCAGTGTGTGTGTGTGAGAGAGAGATAGAGAGACAGGGAGACAGAGAGAGACAAATATAGATAGATAGATAGATGGATAGAGAAAAAGTGAAAAAGCGTATACGTGTGTATGTGTGTGTGAGAGAGAGAGACAGAGAGAGAGACATATATTGATAAATAGATAGATAGATAAGAGAAAGAATAAGAGAGCGTATACGTGTGTATGTGTGTGTATTGAGAGAGACAGACGAGAGGAACAAAGATAGATAGATCGATAGATAGAGAGAAGAGTAAAAAAGCGTATACGTGTGTATGTGTGAGTGTGTGATATATATATATAAATAGAGAGAGAGAGAGTAGATACATACATAGATAGATATAGAAAGAGGAAGAGAACGTATACGTGTGTATGTGTGTGTGTGTGTGAGAGAGAGAGAAGAGATAGAGAGAGAGAGAGACATAGATCGATAGATAGCAGAGAAAGAGCAAGAGGGCGTATGTGTGTGTATGAGAGGGAGACAGAGAGAGACATAGATAGATAGATAGATAGATAGATAAAGAGGGCGTATACGTATATATATATATATATATATATATATATATATATATATAATTATGTGTGTGTGTGTGTGTGTGTGTGAAATAGATTAATAGATAGATAAATACTTAGAGAAAAAGTAAAGAAAAGTATACGTGTGCATGTATGTTTGTGTGTGTGTGAGAGAGTGGCATAGATAGATAGATAGATAGATAGATAGATAGATAGAGAAAGAGAGCTTATACGTGTGTATATGTGCGTGTGTGTTTGTGTGTGAGAAAAAGAGAGAGAGAGAGAGAAAGAGAGAGGGAGGGGGGACATAGATAGATAAATAGATAGATAGATAAAGAGGAAGACATCGTGTATATGTGTGTATGTGTATGAGGGAGATATATAGATAGATAGATAGACAGACAGACAGACAGACAGACAGAAAAGAATAACTGATAAAGTCATTTGACTTGAGCAAGAATGAACAAGAAAATCCGTTTTATTTCCTCTGTTGGTTTTGTATTCTGCGCAGTCACATAAAACGTTGCTATGCGCACACTTCACCTATTCAGTGGACGACGACAGTCTCTGGAGATGTCATTATTACGCCCCACTGGTCATTAGGTCTCTTGATGACGTTCGCTAGTCACTTGTTTATAGGATCCAACTTGCAGTTCGACCATGTGTCGCTGCGAGCTGAGCGAACTTGATGGTCACTATGCATTCTATTAGCTCGCTGCATCGACGTTCACCAATAGTTATAGTCAGAGCTATTGATCGTCGGACAGAACGGATTTGACACAAGATCGAAAATGCTCCACCTGCAGTGCGTGTACAGCACCTGTGAGGTTTTGATGGGATTCGAGGAGATCTAGAAGCCCAGGCGTAAAATTAAAAGAAATGATATTAATATTATTATTATCAAAATTATTATTATTATTATTATTATTATTACTAGCCAATATATGCACCCTCCGGGTGCAAGTATTTAAGTTTTAATGTAATTAAATATCGTATTAAATTAGAAAGTCTAATAAGAAGGCAGATAAAAAGATATGTAACAGAGTGGGGGTATAATAGAAAAATAGAAATGAAACTTACTCTTCCATCACTCCCGTCTTTGATTGCTGAATTTTACTTATTCAACTATTTAGTTAAATTAGGAAATAAAGAATAAAATGACAGTTATTTTTTCTTGTTAATTGATTTCATTGAAGAGATTTTTGGTTATATTCATTAAAATAAAACCAAACAATTAGAAATCAATAATACTAAGCACACATTTAATAAAATCACATTTTTAATATCAATATGCAAATTAGCCTTCCAATTCACACTGCAAACCGCTATTTTTTGTATATATAAATACAATTGCATGTTATTAGTATGTAGATATGGACAACACTAATAAAAAGGTGAAGCAATTTTATTAATAATTCAGGTTTAAATATAAATAAAATCATGGAGAATGTGATGTAAATAACTATGTTAATTGTGACTCGATTAGTAATATAGTTTCGGTTACAGACAGAAAAACACACAATCTCCATTATAATAAGATTATTATTATTATTATTATTATTCATTTCAATCCTTGTGCGTTTTTCACACTAGCGTTGGCTTAGTGGTCATTCACCGATGTCTGAGTGACAGCAAGTTTCTCAAGGTCTCCAAAACTGTTTAGGGTCTTCATACGTTTCTAATTTCTTTGTTGTTGTTGTTGTTGTTGGTTTTCTTCTTCTTCTTCTCTTCTTCTTCTTCTTCTTCTTCTTCTTCTTCTTCTTCTTCTTCTTCTAATTGTATTAATTCTTTAATAAAGTTAAAAGAAATGATATTAATATTATTATCAAAATTATTATATTATTATTATTATTATTATTATTATTATTATTATTATTATTATTATTATTATTATTATTCATTTCAATCCTTGTGCGTTTTTTTTACACTAGTGTTAACTTTGTGGTCATTCACCATGTCTGAGTGACAGCAAGTTTCTCAAGGTCTCCAATACTGTTCCGGGTCTTCATCCATTCTAATTATTGTATTTAATTCTTTAATAAAGTTAAAAGAATGATATTAATATTATTATCAAAAATATTATTTATTATTATTATTATATTATTATTATTATTATTATTATTATTAATTATTATTCATTTCAATCCTTGTGCGTTTTTCACACTTGAGTGACAGCAAGTTTCTCAAGGTCTCCAAACTGTTTCTTTTTTCTTTCTTTCTTTTTTTCTTTCTTTGTTGTTGTTGTTGTTGTTGTTCTTCTTCTTCTTCTTCTTCTTCTTCTTCTTCTAATTGTATTAATTCTTTAATAAGTTAAAAAAGATATTAATATTTTATCAAAATATTATTATTATTATTATTATTATTATTATTATTATTATGTATTATCATTTCAATCACACTTGAGTGACAGCAAGTTTCTCAATCTCCAAGATTTCTGAGTTTTTTCACACTTGGTCATTCGCCGGACTGTGAGTGACAGCAAGTTTCTCAATGTCTCCAAGATTTTTCTGGGTGTTCGTACTTTTCTAATTTTGTTGTTTGTTGTTGTTGTTGTTGTTGTTCTTTCTTCTTCTTCTTCTTCTTCTTCTTCTTCTTCTTTCTTCTTCTTCTTCTTCTTTCACATTATAATTATAACGTCTTACATTTCTTACATTTCTTCTTCTTCGTTCACTTTATAATTCCACCTTACCATTCCTGGCATTGGGTGGTCCGGAAGGGTTGATATGTCATTAATAAAAAAAACCAAAAAAAACAAAAACAAAACGAACCAACTAAACTGAAAAATATTTCTATCAATTTATCAATAGACAAAGTTCTTTAGTGACGTGTAAGGGTCAACGTTTTATTTTCTGTGAAATTTGTGATGACTTAACAGAACTACAACTTTCGGTACTCCGCAATCACATACCTTACTACTTGACCTAACTCCACTAGAGCTTATGAAGAAGAAGAAGAAGAAGAAGAAGAAGAAGAAGAAGAAGAAGAAAAGAAGAAGAAGAAGAAGAAGAAGAAGAAGAAGAAGAAGAAGAAGAAGAAAGGAAAAGAAGTTAGAATTATAAAAGTGAAAGAAGAAGAAGAAGAAGAAGAGAAGAAGAAGAAGAAGAAAGAAGAAGAAGAAGAAGAAGAAGAGAAGAAAAGGAAAGGAAAGAAGTTAGAATTATAAAAGTGAAAGAAGAAGAAGAAGAAGAAGAAAAGAAGAAGAAGAAGAAGAAGAAGAAGAAGAAGAAGAAGAAGGAAGAAGTTAGAATTATAAAGTGAAAAGAAGAGAGAAGAAGAAGAAGGAAGAAGAAGAAAGAAGAAGAAGAAGAAAGAAGAAGAAGAAGAAGAAGAAGAAGAAGAAGAAGAAGAAGAAGAAGAAAGGAAAGAAGTTAGAATTATAAAGTGGAAGAGAAAAAGAAGAAGAAGAAGAAGAAGAAGAAAAATTAGAAGTGAAAGAGAAGAACAACAAGAAATGAAAGAAGCTAGCATTATGAAGTGAAAAAAGAAAGAAAAAAGAAGAAGAAGAAGAAAAAGAAGAAAGAAGTTAGAATTATAAGTGAAAGAAGAAGAAGAAGAAGAAGAAGAAGAAGAAAGAAGAAGAAGAAAGAAGAAGAAGAAGAAGAAGAAGAAGAAAGTAAAGAAGTTATAATTATAAAGTGAAAGAAGAACAACAACAAGAAATGAAAGAAGCTAGAAGAAGAAGAAGAAGAAGAAGAAGAAGAGAAGTTAGAATTATGAAGAAGAAGAAGAAGAAGAAGAAGAAGAAGAAGAAGAAGAAGAAGAAGAAAGTAAAGAAGTTATAATTATAAAGTGAAAAGAAGAACAACAACAAGAAATGAAAGAAGCTAGAAGAAGAAGAAGAAGAAAAGAAGAAGAAGAAGAAGAAGAAGAAGTTAGAATTATGAAGAAGAAGAAGAAGAAGAAGAAGAAGAAGAAGAAGAAGAAGAAGAAGAAGAGAAGAAGAAATATAAAAAAGGAAAGAAGAAATAAAGTAAACGATGAAAATTGAACTCCAAAAAATAAAGCAAAAAAAAAAATCGGGAGGAGAATCTTTGATGTCAGCTGCAAATGAAGTTCAAAGTGATCAACATGGCGACCAAATCTGTCACAGACAGATAAAAGGGGGGGGGGTGATGTTAAGAGTACATTAGAATAAGAGAGAGAGAGAGAGAGAGAGAGAGAGAGAGAGAGAGAGAGAGAGAGAAGAGAGAGAGAAGGCAAAAGTGTTAAAAGGTATCAAAAAAGCAATAGAGGATACTATGTTAAACTAATTTAGTTCTTGGTAAGTGTGTCTCATTGCTTAGATTGTAAAACTATAGAAATGAACAATATTCGATTTAAATTTCTCTGAATTTTAAAAATGAGGCTTGTTAATTCGTATTATTTGTATTATTCATACTATTTTCCTCATCTTTATTGTTATCTACACTATTTCTATGAATTTTTTTAGATGAGGCTTGTTAATTCGTATCATTTGGATTATTGTCCTCATCTTTATTGTTATCTACACTATTTCTCTGAATTTTTGAGATGATGCTTGATAATTTGTATTATTTGGATTATTCGGACTATTGTCCTCATCTTTATTGCTATCTACACTATTTCTCCGAATTTTTGAGATGAGGCTTGATAATTTGTATTATTTGGATTATTCCGACTATTGTCCTCATCTTTATTGTTATCTATACTATTTCTATGAATTTTTGAGATGAGGCTTGATAATTTGGATTATTTGGATTATTCCGACTATTGTCCTCATTTTTGTTGTTATCTATACTATTTCTATGAATTTTTGAGATGAGGCTTGATAATTTGGATTATTTGGATTATTCCGACTATTGTCCTCATTTTTGTTGTTATCTATACTATTTCTCTGAATGTTTGAGATGAGGCTTGATAATTTGGATTATTTGGATTATTCCGACTATTTTCCACATCTTTATTGTTATCTACACTATTTCTATGAATTTTTTTTAGATGAGGCTTGTTAATTCGTATTATTTGGATTATTCGGACTATTGTACTCAACTTTATTGTTATCTATACAACGTTGCGGTCGATGTGGCCTTCGGTCTCCTTCAGGTATTTCTTGTCGGGGCCTTGTCGAACTCGGGGACCTTCTTTTCGAACTCGAGAACCTTCTATTCCTAATCGGGAGTGATCACAGAACTTGAATTAGATATATAGCGTAGTGGATATAGGTGTTAGTTTAAGATAGTTCAAATTGATAGTTATCCCTAGGCTGCAGGTTCAATCCTGCTGACAATAACATAGAATGATAATCAATACAGATTAACATCGAGAAATACCTGAAGAAGGCCGGAGGGTACATCGGCCGAAACCTTTTTCAGATAGCCAAAAAGATTATGACAATGGTCCGAATAATCCAAATACAAAAATTCAAAGTTTGCTTTTTTTACCTTGGTTAACAGTATCTAATAAGAATCTTGTTCCTAGATACTGTGTGTTATTTCTTAATTCTTTATGTTGTAAAAGAATAGAAAATTACCATTATTCTCTTCATGTTACATAATTATTAGATCCTAATACTTATGTACCATTAGTGTAGAAACCAAAATGGTTGTTATAATTTGCAGCCGGCGGCCTTGAAGGATTGAGTGACTCGGCTTGACCTCAGTCTGATCCTTCTTCAGGGGGATAACGTGAGAATCGGTGGAGAAGACTCTCTTTCGGTTTAGATTAGAAAGAAAGTTTAGTCAGTATCGGTCATTCCATGAAGCTGGTAAGCCATGTTAAGCGCACGGCCGACTCAATCTGCCCAGGTATTCTGGTGGGGATTTCGGAATAAAATATGATCTAAAGCAAATCGAAGTCTTGGGTTAATATCTAAAAACTACCAATGACACAGGGCTTCTGATAAAGAGAAATCCCCAATGGAAGACCAGACGCTAGAAGAAAGAATATACAACATTCAAACTCTACCCTGGAGGACACTATATGACACAAATTTACTTCTTGGATGCTTGCGTGAATTCTATGACATGTCAATGTTTAGGTCATTCTATGCCGAACTATGCGTGTAGCTCCCGGTAAGTCACTGTCATTTCTATTACAGTAAAATTATACTGCATTTTCTTTTCAAAAGGGTAGATAACATTTTTCATTACATTTGCTGATCCATAAGTGAAAAAACAATCGTTAGTAATATGTTTTTAAATAGATAAAAGTCTCGGAAAGTATGTTGTGCATAATTGCATATTTTAAAACTTACTTTTTTTTAGATAGATTAAATAAAGATTTATTTATGTTGAAAATATTGACTTCAACATGCTACCTTCCAGATGTTTAAAATTCATTATTAAATAAGTGAATAAAAAATATGCCATTTGAATAAATAAAAAAAAGATTAAAATGAATATGAAGAAATTAAAGTGATGAGAAAGTTTTGGTTGCATTTTCACGGCATGTCAACCCTTGATGGGTTATTTTATTGTAGATTAATGAATATTTTTCTCCAAGTCAGTTTTTTATTGATTCTTATTGGGTTTTAAAAAGTATAATTTATTCTTAAACACATTTTTTTTAAACTCATGTGAGATCTATTTTATCCATACATGGGACCCTAACAGACACACTCCAGGGTACACCTGGCAGTAATGGCGATGAAGGGGCACTCCATATTCAACAGATTAATTCTTAAACACCTTTTTTAAAACTCATTGGTAATATATTTATCCATAGATGGGACTCTAATATGTACTGCCACTCCAGATCAGGGTACACCTGTAAGTACTGGCGAAGAAAGGGTACTCAATATTTAACAGAGCTGGTCAATATAATTTTTTGCTGAAACGCAAATAGCACCTCTCTCTCTCTTCTCTCTCTCTCTCTCTCTCTCTCTCTCTCTCTCTCTCTCTCTTGTACTCTCAATCTCCCTTTTTAATTGTTTACCTAAAAGTCTGTTTTTTCTGTTAACAACTCGCTGAGCTATTCAATCTCACTAAAGGACAAAAGAGTTGGTACCAGTACATAAATAACACCATCACTGCTGGCAGGTCCTCCACACAGCATCCAGTAACCACACAGAAATGGTCAGTGTTACACGGATTTAGTTCCTGGTTTCTTGCTTTCTTGGTTTGATTTTATGACATGTCAAGCCTTGGGTTACTCTTTTCCTCTCTAGACTAAAGAAAAACACCCGCCCGCAATAAAAATTCTAATGTCTATTTCAAGTGTCTAGGTCAATTCATTGAAAAATCCGTGTTTTTTTTTAATACAATTCTAACCCGCACGTTTGAAAAACATGTACCAAAATTCGGGGAAGTATTCGGTTTTAATTAAATTTTCAGTGTTGATTTAGCAATTAATTAATTTTTATTCTATTTTAAGACTTTCTGATTTTTTTCAAGTCATTTAACTTTGACTTCCCTGTTTTTCAGGTACAAATAACGGTGTGTATATATGTTATTGATACTATTTTCTGCATAAATAAAGAACCGAAAGACAGAAGAAAAAAAAATTGGGCTACTCTTCGCGGAGAACCGTCCCGGCCACCTGCTTCAAAAAATGCTTGCCGGTGGCTGCTGTAAAATAAAAAATAAAAAAACACCAGCTCCAATTGAAGTCCGTAGCCGAAGCATTGTTACTTGAATAAAAAAAACTCGATTTAGGATTATTTTATGCCAAAGACGTTTTCTTTTAATCATTCTTATTGGGTTTTATCAAGCACAATTATTCTAAAATACTTTTTTAAAACTGATTTCTTATCTATGTAAGCATAGATGGGACCATAACATGTACTACCACTCCAGGTCAGGGTAAACTTGTGAGTAATGGCGATGAAGGGATATCCACATTTAACAGAGATGGTCAATGTAAGACTTTTGAAACACAAACAAACCCCTATCTCTCTTCCCATCTCCCAATTCAATCTCCCCTTTTAATTGTTTACTTAAAAGTTTGTTTTTTTTTCAGTTAAGAACTCGTTCAGCTATTGAATCTCACTAAAGAACAAAAGAGTAGGTATCAGTACATAGATAACACCATCATTCTTGGCAAGTCCTCCACATAGCATCCAGCAACCATACAGAACTAGTTAATGTAGGTTTAGGCATATTTTATTAACACCATCACTGCTGGCAGGTCCTCCACATAGCATCCAGTAACCACACAGAACTGGTCAATGTAGGGTTAGGCATATTTCATTAACACAATCACTGCTGGCAGGTCCTCCACATAGCATTCAGTAACCACACAGAACTGGTCAATGTAGGTTTAGACATATCTTATTAACACAATCACTGCTGGCAGGTTCTCCACATAGCATTCAGTAACCACACAGAACTGGTCAATGTAGGTTTAGGCATATTTTATAAACACAATCACTGCTGACAGGTCCTCCACATAGCATTCAGTAACCACACAGAACTGGTCAATGTAGGTTTAGGCATATTTCATTAACACAATCACTGCTGGCAGGTCCTCCACATAGCATTCAGTAACCATACAGAATTGGTCAATGTAAGTTTTTTGCTGGTATTTAGGAAGCAGATACTTTTGTAGGCATATTTTATTAAAGATGACTGACAAGCATTTGATGTTTAGCATTTTATTCTGTTTTTTTTCTTTCGTTTTGTTGGACGAGATGTCACAACTGTGGTTATAGGCAGGTTGAAAACTTTCCCAAAAAAGATTTTGGACAGTTTTTTTTTTTCAAAACTGCCCCAGGCTCAGTAACGACATCTTCTTCGCCAAAAGGAAAAACTGAATAAAATAAAATAAAAACAAGTCATTGTTTGTCATTTTTATGACACGCACACACACACACACATATATATATATATATATATATATATAGTATCTAATTGCCGCTTTAACTTTTCCGTCGCAGTGGCGTCAGTAAATAATCCAAAAGTGCTCAATATATTAAAAATATAGAGCAGTAAGTAAAAAAGTAAAGTCGTCGGGGCGGCCTAAAGTCGGTATCAGCCAATCAGCGAGGGAGTCTATCCTCTTTTCACTTGCGCTAGACCAAGGAGATTATTTTTGCGTCTGAGGTGGAGCACCACACCTACCATCAGCTCCTTACTTTACCGCACAGATCCCTGTGCTACTCATACGCTGAGTTGGCGACAGCCGGTATTGAACTAGGAACCTTGTGGTTTCTAGCCGAATGCTCTACCGACTGAGCTAATCCGGCCCCTAATAATATTGTTAGATGTAAAAATAAAGGGTCTACCATGGTTTCAATCAAAAATTGATCTCGTCAGGACCCCACACTACATTAACCAAGTTGATGTAATTCCTCGGTTAAATTTAAATTTGAATTTAACCGAGGAATTACATCAACTTGGTTAATGTAGAGTGGGGTCCTGACGAGATCAATTTTTGATTGAAACCATGGTAGACCCTTTATTTTTACATCTAACAATATTATTAGTATTATATATATATATATATATATATATATATATATATATATATATATATAAAGAACAGTCAACATAATTTTACAGGGCACACACACACACACATAAATACACACACGCACACACACAAACATATACATATACAAGGTGTGTCAAAAAAGTATCGAGATTTTTTGTATTTATGAAATTAATGTTCCATTCATTGTTCATTTCTATCTCGGAAAATACAGCTTCAAACTCGGTACTTGCATATATATATATATATATATATATATATATATATATATATATATCAACCATCCGCAGGAGCAGAATGTGACACAAGGCCAATTTCTTAAGCGGAGTTCAACAGGTTTGAATTCAGAGTTTTCCTTCTCCTAGACCGGTTGCCTAACCAAGGTTAAAGAGCCCAGTCTGCACTACCATTTACCCATAGATGTAGGGAGAGTAGGATTCATACCTTTCCCAAGGGTATTAGCGCTAAGTGAAATGCAATTACTAGGTCCAGGATTTGAACTCGTGTTCAATACAAAGTATATCAAAAAAGTACCAAGTTTAAAGCTGTATTTACTAAGATAGAAATGAAGAATGAATGGAACGTTAATTTTTTTCAAAATACAAGGTGTGTCAAAAAGTACAAAAATCTCTATATTTTTTGACACACACACACACACACACACACATATATATATATATATATATATATATATATATATGAGAAAAAATGAGTAAAGAAAAGAAATGAAGATGGATAAAAATGAATTTTATCGATATTACTTTTAATCGATATCACTTACACATGTGTTTCGGTCTGTTTATCAAAATGTATACGGATCTACGTTATTATCATTATCAAAATAATCAGTAAAAATAAAAAAACACTCTGCTGAAGGTCGTCAAAATCTCTCTGTGTATGGAACATTTTATGCATTTTTCCTATTATCATAATTATTATTATCATCATTATTTCAACTCCATCTGATTATTTTAATAATAATAATAATAATAACGTAAATCCGTATACATTTTGATAAACAGACCGAAACACATGTGTAAGTGATATCGATTAAAAGTGATATCGATAAAATTCATTTTTATCCATTTTGATTTTTCTTTACTCATTTTTTCCTCATATTGTCGGATTCATTTTCCATTCTCACACACACACACACACACACACACACACACACACACACACACATATGTATATATATATATATATACTAGCAAATATATGCACCCTCCGGGTGCAAGTATTTAAGTTTTAATGTTTTAAAATATTATATTAAATTAGAAAGGCTAATAAAACTAAATAAGAATGCAGATAAAAAGACTTGAAACAGAGGGGGATATAATCGAAAAATAGAACAACTGAAACTTGCTCTTCAATCACTCTCATCTTTCATTGTTATTTTTTCTAATTTAAGTATTTAGTTAAAAGAGGAAGTAAAGAATAAAATGACAGTTATTTTTTCTTGTTAATGGATTTCATTTAAGATTTATTGAAGAGATTTTTGCTTATATTCATTAAAATAAAACCAAACAATTAGAAATCAATAATACTAAGCACATATTTATTAAAATCACATTTTTAATTTCAATATGCAAATTATCCTTCCCGTTCACACTGTAAACCGCTATGTTGATGTATATATAAATATAATTGTAAGTTGTTAGTATGTAGATATGGTCTACAGTGGCTTCGGCCTCTGGACCATTGATATAACTAACGGCGTCGATCCCAGGGGGCCATCCCCCCAGGCAACACCTGCCCCCTCGATTTAAAGGGGCAGGGCTGGGTTTATTTCCCAGTGCCTGAGGCGCCCCCCTTGAGGGGGAATGCCGACGGGATCGACGCAATTTTTCACCTGCCACTCCACGAGCTTCGGCCGTGGGTGGTCCCACGTTAATAGGGACTTTGTGCCTGACCCGTACAAGTGGGGTACGCGGTAAATACAGTAGATATGGTCTACAGTGGCTTCGGCCTCTGGACCATTGATATAACTAACGGCGTCGATCCCAGGGGGCCATCCCCCCAGGCAACACCTGCCCCCTCGATTTAAAGGGGCAGGGCTGGGTTTATTGCCCAGTGCCTGAGGCGCCCCCCTTGAGGGGGAATGCCGACGGGATCGACGCAATTTTTGCACCTGCCACTCCACGAGTCTTGGCTTGTGGGTGGTCCCACGTTAATAGGGACTTAGTGCCTGACCCGTACAAGTGGGGTACGCGGTAAATACCATGTAGATATGGTCAACAGTATTAATTATGTAAAACTATTTTATTAATAATTAAGGTTTAAATAAAAAATAAAATCATTGAGAATGTGATGTCAATAACTAAGGGAATTATGACTTGAGTAGTGATATAGTTTCGGTTACAGACAGAAAAACACACATTCTCCATTATAATAAGATATATATATATATATATATATATGTATGTTCATACTATCGATCTTTATTGTTGGTGGAAAAGTCCAAACGTCTTGTCCCATGACCATTTCCACGCAAGTTCATCAAAGAAGGCAATATTTGCTAACACGTCAAATTTCCAAATCTTCAACTCGAGCGGAAATAGTGTTTCTCCACTCGGCCGAGTATTATCGACACATCCTGATTGTCAGCCGGTTAAATTTAGAATATTCCGCCAAAACTCTTCGACTCCAGAATCTCTTAAGCCAGACCTTACCAATCATTGACTACTCCAACTGCTCTTGGAATTTCCCGAATATCTCAAGTGCCTTAGATATAAATTTAGATCAAGACCACTTAAATCATTTGAGAATCGCTAAAACTCCCGACCGGTCCCTTGCTGAAAGTCTGCTGGTCAAGTGAGATTTTAATAAGAGATATCTCATTAAATAATAGCCGGTAATTGACATTCTTTTTCCGTACTGATCCAGCGGTAGGGAGATTTTACAAACTTACACTGAAAAGACGCGGTACAATCTGGTAGATAGTATTATGTTACCGGTGAAATAACTAATGGTTTTCCGAGGAGTTACTCTGTCGATTTTTTTAGTTGGTTTCACACCTTTACCAAGAGTATTTGTGCTGATCTAGCGGGAGGGAAATTTTACAAACTTACACTGAAAAGACGCGGTACAATCTGGTAGATAGTATTATGTTACCGGTGAAATAACCAATGGTTTTCTGATGAGCTACTCTGTTGATTTTTTAAATTGAATTCTCACCTTTACCAAGAGTATTTGTGCTGATCCAGCGGGAGGGAGATTTTACAAAACTTACACTGAAAAGACCAGTTACAATCTGGTAGATAGTATTATGTTACCGGTGAAATAACTAATGGTTTTCTGAGAAGTTACTCTGTCAATTTTTTTAATTGAATTCTCACCTTTACCAAGAGTATTTGTGCTGATCCAGCGGGATGGAGATTTTACAAACTCACACTGAAAAGACGCGGTACAATCTGGTAGATAGTATTATGTTACCGGTGAAATAACCAATGGTTTTCTGAGGAGTTACTCAGTCGATTTTTTTTTAGTTGGTTTCTCACCTTTACCAAGAGTATTTGTGCTGATCCAGCGGGAGGGAGATTTTACAAACTTACACTGAAAAGACCAGTTACAATCTGGTAGATAGTATTATGTTACCGGTGAAATAACCAATGGTTTTCCAAGGAGTTTACTGTCAATTTTTTAGTTGGATTCTCACCTTTACCAAGAGTATTTGTGCTGATCCAGCGGGAGGGAGATTTTACAAACTTACACTGAAAAGACGCGGTACAATCTGGTAGATAGTATTATATTACCGGTGAAATAACCAATGTTTTTCCAAGGAGTTTACTGTCAATTGTTTTAGTTGGATTCTCACCTTTACCAAGTGTATTTGTGCTGATCCAGCGGGAGGGAGATTTTACAAACCTACACTGAAAAGACGCGGTACAATCTGGTAGATAGTATTATATTACCGGTGAAATAACCAATGGTTTTCCAAGGAGTTTACTGTCAATTTTTTAGTTGGATTCTCACCTTTACCAAGAGTATGTGTGCTAATCTAGCGGTAGGGATTTTACAATCTTAGACTGAAAAGACGCGGTACAATCTGGTAGATAGTATTATGTTACCGGTGAAAATAACCAATGGTTTTCCAAGGGAGTTTACTGTCAATTTTTTAGTTGGATTCTCACCTTTACCAAGAGTATTTGAGCTAATCTAGCGGGAGGGAGATTTTACAAACTTACACTGAAAAGACCAGTTACAATCTGGTAGAGAGTATTATGTTACCGGTGAAATAACCAATGGTTTTTTGAGAAGTTACTCTGTCAATTTTTTTTAGTTGGTTTCTCACCTTTACCAAGAGTATTTGTGCTGATCCAGTGGGAGGGAGATTTTACAAACTCACACTGAAAAGACGCGGTACAATCTGGTAGATAGTATTATGTTACCGGTGAAATAACCAATGGTTTTCTGAGGAGCTACTCTGTCGATTTTTTTAGTTGGATTCACACCTTTACCAAGAGTATTTGTGCTGATCTAGCGGGAGGGAGATTTTACAAACTTACACTGAAAAGACCCGGTACAATGTGGTAGTTAGTACTATGTTACCGGTGAAATAACCAATGATTTTCTGAAGAGCTACTATGTTGATTTTTTAGTTGGTTTCTCACCTTTACCAAGAGTATTTGTGCTGATCCAGCGGGAGGGAGATTTTACAAACTTACACTGAAAAGACGCGGTACTAATCTGGTAGATAGTATTATATTACCGGTGAAATAACCAATGGTTTTCTGAGGAGTTACTGTTGAATTTTTTAGTTAGATTCTCACCTTTACCAAGAGTATTGTGCTGATCCAGCGGGAGGAGATTTTACAAACTTACACTGAAAAGACGTTGTACAATCTGGTAGATAGTATTATGTTACCGTGAAATAACCAATGGTTTTCTGAGGAGTTACTCTGTCGATTTTTTAGTTGGTTTCTCACCTTTACCAAGAGTATTTGTGCTGATCCAGCGGGAGGGAGATTTTACAAACTTACACTGAAAAGACGCGGTACAATCTGGTAGATAGTATTATGTTACCGGTGAAATAACCAATGGTTTTCCGAGGAGTACTCTGTTGATTTTTTTAGTTGAATTCTCACCTTTACAAGAGTATTTGTGCTGATCTAGCGGAGGGAGATTTTACAAACTTACACTGAAAAGACGCGGTACAATCTGGTAGATAGTATTATGTTACCGGTGAAATAACCAATGGTTTTTCTGAGGAGCTACACAGTCGAATTTTTTAGTTGGTTTCTCACCTTTACCAAGAGTATTTGTGCTGATCTAGCGGGGAGGGAGATTTTACAAACTTACACTGAAAAGACCCGGTACAATCTGGTAGATAGTATTATGTTACCGGTGAAATAACCAATGGTTTTCTGATGAGTTACACTGTCGAATTTTATAGTTGGATTCTCACCTTTACCAAGAGTATTTGTGCTGATCTAGCGGGAGGGAGATTTTACAAACCTACACTGAAAAGACGCGGTACAATCTGGTAGATAGTATTATATTACCGGTGAAATAACCAATGATTTTCCGAGGAGCTACTCTGTTGATTTTTTTAGTTGAATTCTCACCTTTACCAAGAGTGTTTGTGCTGATCTAGCGAGAGGGAGATTTTACAAACTTACACTGAAAAGACGCGGTACAATCTGGTAGATAGTATTATGTTACCGGTGAAATAACCAATGGTTTTCTGAGGAGTTACACAGTCGAATTTTTTAGTTGGTTTCTCACCTTTACCAAGAGTATTTGTGCTGATCTAGCGGGGAGGGAGATTTTACAAACTTACACTGAAAAGACCCGGTACAATCTGGTAGATAGTATTATGTTACCGGTGAAATAACCAATGGTTTTCTGATGAGTTACACTGTCGAATTTTATAGTTGGATTCTCACCTTTACCAAGAGTATTTGTGATGATCTAGCGGGAGGGAGATTTTACAAACTTACACTGAAAAAACCCGGTACAATCTGGTAGATAGTATTATGTTACCGGTGAAATAACCAATGGTTTTCCGAGGAGTTACACAGTCGAATTTTTTAGTTGGTTTCTCACCT
>CM042171.1:3063842-3066342 GCA_023376005.1 Doryteuthis pealeii | reverse complement strand
ATTGATCGGGGGGCCTCTCCGACCGACCGTCTAGCCCTTTGATTTTACCTGATTCTTATCAGATAATTACCTTTATGACTTCCTCGTGTTCTCTATCATAGTTCTTCCTCCTTTGGTAATCCTCTGATGAGACTCAGGTGAAAACTAAGAATTCTTGGCAAGGATGAATCCACAATTCTCAAATTGAATTTTATTAAGCTTGAACATTATTTTTCAAACAGTTAAGTTTTCATCAAAACAATGACATAATTTATCTATTTAGAACTTATATAAATGGTGGTTTCATCGGTGTATGATCCAAATTACGCCATTTTGTCTGTGTCAGACTTCTCAGAAACCCCCCAAAAATCCTCATATCAAATAATCGCCTTTTTATTCCTCTTTATACGAGGTCCCTAAAGCACTGTAGACACAGGAAACCTGTTCGTGCGGCTATTAGCAACACTGTTTGTTGCATACCCTTTCTTTCCTTACTTCTATTCTTCTATCTAAAATATTAGATGAAAAAGAAATTCATGCTATTATTTAAATTTTCTTTTTTAATTCACGAATATAAATCAAATCTCTATTATTTTTGCTCAAAAGCCAAGCCCTGGTGATATTTAATGTGTATATATATATGTCGTTGTTTTATTTTCGAAGTTTCTTCCGCGTATACATATACGCATAACTGCCTTTTGTATGTGTATAGATTAAAACAAGAGCTGACCAGCCCAACAAGAAAGAAATAGAACCATCCCGGAGAAACGGCCTTAGGATCAGCCCATGACGAGTTGCAAGCAGAAAAGTTAACAAATAAGAAACCCTCACCTCATCAGCCTCGCATCTGTCTGTCTGTCTGTCTGTCTGTATCCCCCCTTCTCTCTGTCTGTCTGTCTATCTGTATTCCTCTCCCTTCTTTCTCTCTCTATGTCTGTCTGTATCCATCTCCCTTCTCTCTATCTCTATGTATGTCTGTATCCATACCCCCTTCTCTCTCTCTCTCTCTGTCCGTCTGTATCCCTCTCTCTTCTCCGTCTGTCTGTCTGTATCCCCCCTTATATCTCCGTCTGTCTGTCTGTATCCCTCCCCTTCTCTCTATCTCTGTCTGTATGTCTATATCCCTCATTCTCTCTCTCTCTATGTCTCTCTGTATCCCTCTCCCTTCTCTCTATCTCTGTCTGTCTGTATGTCTGTATCCATCTCCCTTCTCTCTATCTCTGTATGTATGTCTGTATCCATACCCCCTTCTCTCTCTCTGTCTGTCTGTATCTCTCCCCTTCTCCGTCTGTCTGTCTGTATCCCCCCTTATATCTCTATCTGTCTGTATCCCTCCTCTTCTCTCTATCTCTGTCTGTATGTCTATCCCCATTCTCTCTCTCTCTCTCTCTCTCTCTCTCTCTCTCTCTCTCTCTCTCTCTCTCTCTCTCTCTCTCTATGTCTCTCTGTATCCCATTCCCTTCTTTCTCTCTCTGTATATGTCTGTCTGTATGTATGTATATATCCCTCCCCAACCCCTTCTCTCTCTGTCTCTCTGTCTGTGTTTGTCTGTATCCCCTTCTCTCTATCTCTATGTCTCTCTGTATCACTCTCCCTTCTCTCTATCTCTGTCTGTCTGTATGTCTATATCCCTCTCCCTTCTCTCTCTCTACCTGTCTGTCAAGTATCCCTCTCCCTTCTCTCTCTCTATATATGTATGTCTGTCCGTATGTCTGTATCCCTCCCCCACCCCTTCTCTCTCTATCTCTCTGTCTGTGTTTGTCAGTATCCCCTTCTCTCTCTCTCTCTCTCTCTCTCTCTTTCTCTTTCTCTCTCTCTCTCTCTTTCTCTCTGCCTGTCTGTCTGTCTATCTCTCTCCCGCCATTATATACCTGAGATACGGGTATACAACATAAAAACTAAATATAAAATATACCACCTATCTCACAAATTATCGCAAAATTACAAACTAAGAAGATCTTAAACAGAGTGGGTGCCAACACGCATCCCTGTTTGACACCACGACTGATGCTGAATGGGTCTGAGATGGACCCATCAAACTGGATGGTACCTGTACATGTCGGTGTGAAAAGACCGATGATAACGGACAGAAGATTACAGAACACAAGTATTAATATATATAGATATGAAGAATTATCATGTCTCATCTAAAAAATTAAGTTAGCGCTAGACGAAGGAGATAGTTTTGCGTCTGAGATGGAGCGCCACTGCTACCATCAGCTCTTTACTTTGCTGCACAGATCCTTGTGCTGCTCAGACGCGGAGTTGGCAAGGGACGGTATCAATCTATGAAACTTGCGATTACCTAGACAAGTAATATACCGACTGAGCTACCCATCCCTAATAGAACTTGAGAGATGTGGGCTGAAATATTCATAGATTCAAAAGCTCATCATGTTGGTTGTTATTTTTTAAACTTTTGTTTAATATATAATATTATTTTGTTTAATATATATATATTTACCAACCCCTCCACACGAGCGGGATGTGACACAAGGCCAATTTCTTAAGCGGGGTTCAA
>CM042171.1:3056342-3058842 GCA_023376005.1 Doryteuthis pealeii | reverse complement strand
TTTATTTTAATGATGAATATAAACAAAAATCTCTTCAATGAATCTTAATGAAATCCATTAACAAGAAAAAATAACTGTCATTTTATTCTTTATTTCCTAATTTAACTAAATAGTTAAATAGTAAAATTCAGCAATGAAAGACGGCAGTGATGGAAGAGTAAGTTTCATTTCTTTTTTTATATATACCCACTCTGTTTCAAATCTTTTTATCTGCATTCTTATTAGACTTTCTAATTTAATACGATATTTCATTACATTAAAACTTAAAATACATGCACCCGGAGGGTGCATATATTTGCTAGTTATTATAATGGAGATTGTCGGTTTGTCTGTCTGTAACCGAAACTATATTACTATACAAGCCATAACTCTCTTTGTTATTTACATCACATTCTCCCTGACTTTATTTTATCTAAACCTCAATTATTAATAAATTGTTTTACATCATTAAGACTGTTGACCATATCTACATGATATTTACCGCGTACCCCTTTGTACGGGTCAGGCACAAAGTCCTATTAACGTGGGACCCCACAAACCGAAGCTCATGGAGTGGCAGGTGAAAATTGCGTCGATCCCGTCGGCATTCCCCCTCAAGGGGGGCGCCTCAGGCAATGGGCAATAAACCCAGCCCTGCCCATTAAATCAAAGGGGACAGGTGTTGCCTGGGAGGATGGCCCCCTGGGATCGACGCTGTTAATTATATCAATGGTCCAGAGGCCGAAGCCACTTAGACCATATCTACATGCTAATAAACATGCAATTGTATTATATTACACAAAATAGCGGTTTACAGTATGAATGGGAAGCCTAATTTGCATATTGATTCCTAAATGTGATTTTAATAAATATATGCTTAGTATTATTGATTTCTAATTGTTTGGTTTTATCTTATTGAATATGAGGAAAAATCTCGATGAAAATCTTAAAAGAAATCCATTACAAGAACAAATAACTGTTATTTTTATTCTTTACTTCCCTATTTTACTAAATAGTTAAATTAAGAAAATTTACCAATGAAAGACGGGAGTAATGGAAAATGATGGAAGAGTTAGTTTCAAAGTTGTTTCTATTTTTTCAATTCATACTCCCTCTATTCCCAATTTTTTTTTTTTTTTTGCATTCTTATTAGTTTCATTAGCCTTTCTAATTTAATGTGATATTTTATTATATAAAACTTAAATACTTGCACCGGAGGTGCATATATTTACTAGTTATTATAATGGAGATTTTGTGTGGTATCTGTCTGTAACCGAAACTATATAACTACTCACAAATCACAATTCCTTTAGTTATTTACGTCACATGTTTCCATGAAATTTCTTTTTAAAACTCAATTATTAATAAAAACTTTTTTACATTATTAATACGGTTGACCATATCTACAAACTAATAACATGCAGTTGTATTTTATATATATAAAAATATAGGTTTACAGTGTGAACGAAGGCTTAATTTGCATATTGATCTTAAACATTTGATTTTAGGATTCATTAGGGATTATACATAAATAAACTAGAAGGAACACAGATTCGGCGGTTGTCGTTGTGCATACACTTTTCTCTTTTATTGTCGCAAGCATGAGACAGATAGCGATCAGAAGGTACGCTGTCTTTTTCTTTTGTAATATCGTATACTGATGTAATTTGTTAGATTGAACATAACAGGTATATATATTTCAGGAACTAAGATAGTGTGAGATATCAAATTTATTATATATTATTAATATATAATATATTTATTATATTATAATTAATTATAATTGTAGATAGATATATATGTATAGTTAGTATTACTATGTCTGTATATACCGATTAACTTATATATTTATTATTATAAAAATAAAATTATAACTAGACTTTTAAACATTATTGTCTCTCCTCTATATATGATTTTTTTTGATTGGATTCAAGTTTTAAATACTCTACTCTTTATTTGAATGATCTGAGAAGTCCTGATTCGCTCCGTTTTAGTATAGTATAAATGTTGATGTTTGCTCCATTGCTCTCATATTAGTCATTATCTCTTCTCTAGATATAGAAGATGATATAATAGTCTCTCAGAAACGTTTTTTTATGTATGGTTATTTTTCTGTTTTTTAGTAGATTAAAACTCCTTATAATATTCATAAATATTAAAAATTAAGTTACTAACATAATTATATTAATTAACCTGATTAGTAAGAACTTTTCTAGTGAGGTCGTTTTACTTTAGCATTTTGCCATTGTGAAAAATTATTATTTATATTTTGCTATATTACAATGCATGTATCGCCATAAATTCGATAATTATAAAAATCGAACAGTCTTGTACGGTGTTCTGCATAGCGAGCCTCCTTTGCGGATTCACTTGTTCAAGATTATTTTCTATAATATCGAATTTTATGCGATACGTGCATTTTTAATGGCTTCAAGCAAAATATAAATAACCAATAATAATAATATTAATAATATATATATAATTATTGGTATATTTATATATAATATCCTATAGGTCAGTA
>CM042171.1:3053170-3056242 GCA_023376005.1 Doryteuthis pealeii | reverse complement strand
AGTGAAGACTGGCGCAGGAAAAGAGAGATACTCAAAATCCCGAATCTCACAACAGATGAATGAGTTTAACGTCATTCCCAGGACATGTAGACCCTCAGTCACCGCCTTCTAGCACCCATATGAATAAAAGGGTTGGGGCTTGCCATAAGGGCAATAGGGTTGGGAAAATCATATAGGTGCTAGGGCTTGACGTCACCAGCCGATTGATCGGGGGGCCTCTCCGACCGACCGTCTAGCCCTTTGATTTTACCTGATTCTCATCAGATAGTTACCATTATGACTTCCTCGTGTTCTCTATCATAGTTCTTCTTCCTTTGGTAATCTCTGATGAGACTCAGGTGAAAACTAAGAATTCTTGGCAAGGATGAATCCACAATTCTCAAATTGAATTTTATTAAGCTTGAACATTATTTTTTTCAAACAGTTAAGTTTTCATCAAAACAATGACATAATTTATCTATTTGGAACTTATATAAATGGTGGTTTCATCGTGTATGATCCAAATTACGCCTTTGTCTGTGTCAGACTTCTCAGAAACCCCCAAAAATCCTCATATCAAATAATCGCCTTTTTATTCCTCTTTATACGAGGTCCCTAAAGCACTGTAGACACAGGAAAACTGTTCGTGCGGCTATTAGCAACACTGTTTGTTGCATACCCTTTCTTTCTTACTTCTATTCTTCTATCTAAAATATTAGATGAAAAAAGAAATTCATGCTATTATTTAAATTTTCTTTTTAATTCACGAATATAAATCAAATCTCTATTATTTTTGCTCAAAAGCCAGCCCTGGTGATATTTAATGTGTGTATATATATGTCGTTGTTTTATTTTCGAAGTTTCTTCGGCGCATACATATACGCAAACTGCCTTTATATGTGTATAGATTAAAACAAGAGCTGACCAGCCCAACAAGAAAGAAATAGAACCATCCCGGAGAAACGGCCTTAGGATCAGCCCATGACAAATAAGAAACCCTCACCTCATCAGCCTCGCATCTGTCTGTCTGTCTGTCTGTCTGTCTGTATCCCCCTCTCTGTCTGTCTGTCTGTCTGTCTATATACCTCTCCCTTCTTTCTCTATGTCTGTCTGTATCCATCTCCCTTCTCTCTATCTCTGTATGTGTGTCTGTATCCATACCCCTTCTCTATCTCTCTGTCCGTCTGTATCCTCTCTCTTCTCCGTCTGTCTGTCTGTATCCCCCTTATATCTCTGTCTGTCTGTCTGTATCCCTCCCCTTCTCTCTATATCTCTGTCTGTATGTCTATATCTTCTCTCTCTCTCTATGTCTCTCTGTATCCCTCTCCCTTCTCTCCTCTCTCTGTCTCTGTCTGTATCCATCTCCCCTCTATCTCTGTATGTATGTCTGTCTGTATCCATACCCCCTTCTCTCTCTCTCTCTCTGTCTGTCTGTATCCTCTCCCTTCTCCGTCTGTCTGTCTGTATCCTTATATCTCTGTCTGTCTGTCTGTATCCCCTCCCTTCTCTCTATATCTGTCTGTATGTCTATATCCCCCATTCTCTCTCTCTCTCTATGTCTCTCAGTATCCTCTCCCTTCTCTCTATCTCTGTCTGTCTGTATGTCTATATCCCTCTCCTTCTCTCTCTCTCTACCTGTCTGTCACGTATCACCACTCCCCTCTTTCTCTCTCTATATATGTCTGTCTGTCTGTATGTATGTATGTATCCCTCCAACCCCTTCTCTCTCTGTCTCTCTGTCTGTGTTTGTCTGTATCCTCGCTCTCTCTCTCTCTCTCTCTCTCCTCTCTCTCTCTCCCTCTGTCTCTCTGTATCCTCTCCCTTCTCTCTATCTCTGTCTGTCTGTATGTCTGTATCCATCTCCCTTCTCTCTCTATCTCTGTATGTATGTCTGTATCCATACCCACTTCTCTTTCCTCTGTATCCTCTCCCTTCTCCATCTGTCTGTATCCCCCCTTATATCTCTGTCTGTCTGTATCCCTCCCCTTCTCTCTATCTCTGTCTGTATGTCTATATACCCCATTCTCTCTCTCTCTATGTCTCTCTGTATCCCTCTCCCTTCTCTCTCTCTATCTGTCTGTCACGTATCACACTCCCTTCTTTCTCTATATATATATGTCTGTCTTTATGTATGTATGTATCCCTCCCCAACCCCTTCTCTCTCTGTCTCTCTGTCTGTGTTTGTCTGTATCCCCCTCCCCCTCTCTATGTCTCTCTGTATCCCTCTCCCTTCTCTCTATCTCTGTCTGTCTATATGTCTATATCCCTCTCCCTTCTCTCTCCTCTCTCTACCTGTCTGTCAAGTATCACCTCTCCCTTCTCTCTCTCTATATATGTATGTTTGTCTGTATGTCTGTATCCCTCCCCCACCCTTCTCTCTCTATCTCTCTGTCTGTGTTTGTCTGTATCCCCCTTCTCTCTATCTCTCTCTCTCTTTCTCTTTCTCTCTCTCTTTTTCTCTCTGTCAGCCTGTCTATCTCTCTCCCGCCATTATATACCTGAGATACGAGTATACAACATAAAAACTAAATATAAAATATACCACCTATCTCACAAATTATCGCAAAATTACAAACTAAGAAGATCTTAAACAGAGTGGGTGCCAATACGCATCCCTGTTTGACACCACGACTGATGCTGAATGGGTCTGAGATGGACCCATCAAACTGGGTGGTACCTGTACACGTCGCTGTGAAAAGACCGATGATAACGGACCGAAGATTACAGAACACAAGTATTAATATATAGATATGAAGAATTATCATGTCTCATCTAAAAAATTAAGTTAGCGCTAGACGAAGGAGATAGTTTTGCGTCTGAGATGGAGCGCCACTGCTACCATCAGCTCTTTACTTTGCTGCACAGATCCCTGTGCTGCTCAGACGCGGAGTTGGCAAGGGACGGTATCAATCTATGAAACTTGCGATTACCTAGACAAGTGATATACCGACTGAGCTACCCATCCCTAATAGAACTTGAGAGATATGGGCTGAAATATTCATAGATTCAAAAGCTCATCATGTTGGTTGTTATTTTTTAAACTTTTGTTTAATATATAATATTATTTTGTTCAATATATATATTTACCAACCC
>CM042171.1:3033170-3048170 GCA_023376005.1 Doryteuthis pealeii | reverse complement strand
CTATAGTTGTATTTTAAAGGTTATTCTTAGTTACTAAAACGCAACTTATGAGGAGCTGATGGTAAGTGTGGCACACCACCTCAGACGCAAAATCAATCTCCTTGGTATAGCACTAGCGAAAAGGCGATAGACTCCCTCGCTGTATGGCTGATACCGACATTAGGCCGCCCCACAGGCTTTCATTTTACTATAGTTGTATTTTAAAGGTTATTCTTATTTACTAAAACGCAACTTAGGATGAGCTGATGGTAGATGTGGCGCTTCACCTCAGACGGAATAACAATCTCCTTGATCTAGAAAAGGGGATAGACTTCCTCGCTGTATGGCTGATACCGACATTAGGCCGCCCCGCCGACTTTGATTTTACTATAGTTGTATTTTAAAGGATATTCTCAGTTACTAAAACGTAATTTAGGATGAGCTGATGGTATGTGTGGCGCTCCACCTCAGACGGAATAACAATCTCCTTGGTTTAACACTAGCGAAAAGGGGATAGACTCCCTCGCTGTATGGCTGATACCGACATTACGCCGCCCCGCTGACTTTGATTTTACTATAGTTGTATTTTAAAGGTTATTTTTAGTTACTAAAATGTAACTTAGGATGAGCTGATTGTATATGTGGCGCTCCATCTCCTTGGTTTAGAAAAGGGGATAGACTTCCTCGCTGTATGGCTGATACCGACATTAGGCCGCCCCGCTGACTTTGATTTTTACTATAGTTGTATATTAAAGGTTATTCTTAGTTACTAAAAAGTATCTAAACAAATTTAACTTAATAATTTTCAAATCTCTCGCGTCACCAGATGACACATCTAATTGGTTGGTTACAATTCGTTCCTTTGAGGAATATAATGTGTTTTTATATTTTCATATATCATTATCTAATTGGATTTTCTATTATTAATGCTATTTATTCTATGCATGTAATATTCCTGTCTCCAGTCATACCACTTTAAGCTTTCTTGCGACTTAATTGATTGGTAATTATATAATTTTCCTTATAATTCTTCAGGGCAACGCATTTTCTTTTCTTTTAGCGATTATTACACGTCATTAAAGGCTGTCTTTTATTAAGAATAAATATTTCTTAAAAATTTCAAGCAAAAAGGACAAAAATATATAAAAACTAAAAATAAAATAAGATAAAATTGAATGAAGTCAATCTTAGATTTTACATACTTCACGTTCAATGAACTACATTTAAAAAAAATAAAATAAAATAAATCTCGTCTCGGTAAATAAAAAATAAAATAAATAAAAGGAATCATATCTGCTGGGGTAACATCTTCACAATTGATTTAATATCTCATTCCGAGACTTACACGGTTATGCACACACACACCACACACACACACACACATATATATATATATATATATATATATATATATATATATATATATCTTATTATAATGGAGATTATGTGTTTTTCTGTCTGTAACCGAAACTATATTACTAGTCGAGTCACAATTAACATAGTTATTTTCATCACATTCTTTATTCATTTATATTTAAACCTCAATCATTAATAAAATTGCTTCACCTTTTTATTAGCGTTGTCCATATCTACATGATATTTTCCACGTACCCCACTTGTACGGGTCAGGCACAAGGCCCCTATTTATGTGGGACCACCCACAAGCCGAGACTCATGGGGTGGCGGGTGAAAAATTGCGTCGATCCCGTCGGCATTCCCCCTCAAGGGGGGCGCCTCAGGCAATGGGTAATAAACCCAGCCCTGCCGCATTAAATCAAGGGGGCAGGTGTTGCCTGGGGGGATGGCCCCCTGGGATCGACGCTGTTAATTATATCAATGGTCCAGAGGCCGAAGCCACTGTTGTCCATATCTACATACTAATAACATGCAATAGTATTTATATATACAAAAAATAGCGGTTTACAGTGTGAACGGGAAGGCTAATTTGCATATTGATATTAAAAACGTGATTTTATTAAATATGTGCTTAGTATTATTGATTTCTAACTGTTTGGTTTTATTTTAATGAATATAAACAAAAATCTCTTCAATGAATCTTAAATGAAATCCATTAACAAGAAAAAATAACTGTCATTTTATTCTTTATTTCCTAATTTAACTAAATAGTTAAATAAGTAAAATTCAGCAATGAAAGACGGCAGTGATGGAAGAGTAAGTTTCATTTCTATTTTTCTATTATACCCCCACTCTGTTTCAAATCTTTTTATCTGCATTCTTATTAGACTTTCTAATTTAATACGATATTTCATTACATTAAAACTTAAATACATGCACCCGGAGGGTGCATATATTTGCTAGTTATTATAATGGAGATTGTCGGTTTGTCTGTCTGTAACCGAAACTATATTACTATACAAGCCATAACTCTCTTTGTTATTTACATCACATTCTCCCTGACTTTATTTTATCTAAACCTCAATTATTAATAAAATTGTTTTACATCATTAAGACTGTTGACCATATCTACATGATATTTACCGCGTACCCCACTTGTACGGGTCAGGCACAAAGTCCCTATTAACGTGGGACCACCCACAAACCGAAGCTCATGGAGTGGCAGGTGAAAAATTGCGTCGATCCCGTCGGCATTCCCCCTCAAGGGGGGCGCCTCAGGCAATGGGCAATAAACCCAGCCCTGCCCCATTAAATCAAGGGGACAGGTGTTGCCTGGGAGGATGGCCCCCTGGGATCGACGCTGTTAATTATATCAATGGTCCAGAGGCCGAAGCCACTGTAGACCATATCTACATGCTAATAACATGCAATTGTATTTATATATACAACAAAATAGCGGTTTACAGTATGAATGGGAAGCCTAATTTGCATATTGATCCTAAAAATGTGATTTTAATAAATATATGCTTAGTATTATTGATTTCTAATTGTTTGGTTTTATCTTATTGAATATGAGGAAAAATCTCGATGAAAATCTTAAAAGAAATCCATTAACAAGAACAAATAACTGTTATTTTATTCTTTACTTCCTATTTTACTAAATAGTTAAATTAAGAAAATTTACCAATGAAAGACGGGAGTAATGGAAAATGATGGAAGAGTTAGTTTCAAAGTTGTTCTATTTTTCAATCATACTCCCTCTATTCCAATTTTTTTTTTTTTTTTTGCATTCTTATTCAGTTTCATTAGCCTTTCTAATTTAATGTGATATTTTATTATATTAAAACTTAAATACTTGCACCCGGAGGGTGCATATATTTACTAGTTATTATAATGGAGATTGTGTGGTATTCTGTCTGTAACCGAAACTATATAACTACACAAATCACAATTTCTTTAGTTATTTACGTCACATTTTCCATGATTTAATTTCTTTTTAAAACTCAATTATTAATAAAAACTTTTTTACATTATTAATACGGTTGACCATATCTACAAACTAATAACATGCAGTTGTATTTATATATACAGCAAAATATAGGTTTACAGTGTGAACGGAAAGGCTTAATTTGCATATTGATCTTAAACATTTGATTTTAATAAATTATAATAATAACTAAAGACACAGATGCGGACTGCCGTCGGCGTGCTACATTTCCATTTATTGGGAGAATGACGATAGCGACAGGGTACCTGTTTGTAATATCGTATACTGGTGTAATTTGGGGTATATATCAGAACTAAGATAGTGAGATTCAAATTTTATATATATATATATATATATATATATATATATATATATATATAATAAAAATAAAAATTAAAATAATAGATTTAAATGGTGTTCTGTCTTTGTTTTTTATTGGTTGGTTTAGTTTATGCTAATTTATTTGAATGACGGCGTGATGTGTTGTATAAAAATGCGTTTGCTCCAAGTCTCTTTAGTCAGATCTTTGCCCTGAAGAGATCTAAGCGAAACGTTTAGTAGGTATTTCTGACTCATTAGGTTTAACTTTATATATATATATATATATATATATATATATATATATAAGATTTTTGGGTGTTTGCTTTTTAGAAGCATTGTTGAATAAATTATTATTTATATTTTGCTTTACAATGCATGTATCGCATAAAATTCGATAATTATAGAAAATCGAAACAGTCTGTACGGTGTTCTGCATAGCGAGCCATCCTTTGCCGGGATTCACTTGTCAAGATTATTTTCTATAATTATCGAATTTTATGCGATACATGCATTTTAATGGCCTTCAAGCAAAATATAAATAATAATAATAATAATAATAATAATATATATATATATATATATATATATATTATATATATATATATTTCAGTACTTGCGTTCCTAAATCTTCCGTCGGTTATCATCTGCAACACCCTCTGGCTAAAAAATGAGACCTCCAAATTGTAGTAGGATGTGACACAAGGTCGCAATTCTAAGTCATCCAGCCAGTATCAAACTCACCCGGTTTCGATCGGGGATCCCGTGAGCTTCGGCCGCTGGACCGATGTGTTGAATTAATAGCGTCGATCCCAGGGGGCATCCCCCCAGGCAACACCTGCCCCCTCGATTTAAAGGGACAGGGCTGGGTTTATTGCCCAGTGCCCGGGCGCCTCCCTTGAGGGGGAATGCCGAGGGGATAGACGCAATTTTTCACCCGCCATCCCATGAACTTCGGTTTGTGGGTGGTTCCCACGTTAATAGGGCCTTTGTGCCTGACCTGGTACGAGTAGGGTACTAGGAAAATAAAAACAAACTCGCTATTCAGTAGCAACGCACCTGCCAGAATATCTAAACTATTACATCACTATGAGATACCTTTTCATACACAACCCGTTCGTCCCGGTTAGGATGGGACACAAGTTGCAAGCATTAAAACTAAGCATTCTCACAAAATAAAAGCTTTTAGAATATACACATTGAAGTGAATATTAAGATAAATAAAGGAAATATATTTAGTATTGTAACATAACGGGTGCAAGAAAAATAAAACATTTATTGCAAAAACACGGACATAAAATGGGGGTTCAGTTTATTTTATGGTAGGAATTTACGAGCAAATAGTCCTTCATTACCGTTTAAATTATATAGGATGTGGTCAATTTGCATACTGGTTTTAACAAATCTTATTTGATAAATAATTATGTAGTGTTATTGATATCTGATATTATTGTTTTATTCTCCAACGTATTAAAATCAATCCTATGGAGGATTTTATATAGAAACCAATTAAAATATAACTAAAATAAGAGTAATCTTTTATATGCGTTCTTATTTAATTTCGTTAGTCTTTTTAATTTAATATATTTCCTCTCATTAAAACTTAAATGCTTACGCCAAGAGGGTGCATATTCTTGCTAGTCTGATATTTCTCCTCTTTTTGTTGATATGTAACAGTTGTTCGAGGGTTGGACAATACAAAAAAAGACAAATTTATTTCGTTAGATTTTCCAGCTATGACGTCACAAAATGGCGTTGCAAGTATGGGATATTTCGTGAGGATTGAAGTTGTTGATTCAGTAGCAACTGATCTGTGAGACTAGCTTAAAATCCATTACAACACTATGGGACGCCTTTTTAAACCAAACTGCTTCACCGCGGGTAGGATGTGACACAGAGACGCAAGCATCAAACTCGCTATTCTGTAGCAACGCACCTGCAAGACTATCTAAACTATTACACCATAAAGAGAGAGAGAGAGAGAGAGAGAGAGAGAGAGAGAGAGAGAGAGAGAGAAGAGAGAATAAAGATAGAAAAAACACAGATGTCGTTTACGGGAATTTATTTTTAGAACTTGTATTGCTAATATTGACAATATTTCAATTTCATAAAAAAATCTTCTTCGGAGCATATTGATAGGAAACAATTGTGACCGTTTTAAGATGTAATTGTTTTCTACCGGATACTTCAAGAGAGAAACAGAGAATATTTTAAATTTAAACTGAAATATTGTTTTTTTTTTTCAATAAGTGTGTGTCACGTTAGGTCGGTGCGTCACATTCGTTCGGTGTTTCACGTTCATTCGGTGTAACAGGTTTTATTAGAAAAAGAAATACTTCAAATTCAAAAGTAGAAAAATTATCTTTTTCTAATACATATATATAAATGAAATTTTATAAAAAAAACAATATATCCGATCCTATAAGGTATTGGTATAGAAAAAAAATTGTAAATATTGTGCTAACAAGTATCTGTTTCATCTTTATGGGGTTTATATAACACCTTTTCATACCCAACTTGTTCGCCACGTTTATGATTGATACGATGCCGCGAGTGTGTTACATCTAGCGAGTATTGAGGTTGCTATTCAGTCGCAACGGATCTGTGAGATTAGCTTGCAAAACACTACACCAAAATTGGACGCTTTTTCATACCCCAACCGTTCGTCACGGTTAGGATGGGACACAGGTCGCAAGTGTGGGTCATCCAGTAAGTATCAAAATCGTAATTCAGTAGCAACAGATCTGGTTTGGTTTGGTTTGTTTTGTTTTACGGCATATCAACCTCAGTGGGTCATTTAATACCGATAAAGTTTTGAAATAAATCAATTCCTAATAGATAATACAATTTTTTTATGAATACATTTTTCTATTTAACCCATAGATGGGACCCTAACAGGTACTACCACACCGGTCAGAGTGGACCAGGGAGCAATGGTGATGAAGGTGTGCTCCACATTCCCCAAACCTCCAAAACTGGAACCTCACCATCAGATAGAGTTTAACGTCATTCCCAGGACATGTAAACCCGCAGCCACCGCCTTCTAGCACCCATATGATAAAAAGGGGTTGGGGCTTGCCATAAGGGCAATAGGGTTGAGAAAAGATATGGGAGAATAGGTTTATAAGCATTATACCACGATGGGATACATTTTCATACTCCACCCATTCGCCACGGTTAGGATGAGAGATAAGGTCGCGGCTGACGAGGGTCGAAGTCACCGTTCTGTGAGATTAGCTTGCTAACCATTACGCTACGCCGAGACGCTTAAAACAAATAAATCAATAAGTGAATTGATAAATAGATAAATGAATGAATAAAAGTCATCGGTGTAGTGTTTCTCATAGAAAACAACAACGCAGGTGTTAATTAAAGCCTTTATTCCCTTTTTCCAAGGTACACATTGCCTAAGCTCCCAGGCCGGAAGTGTCCGGTGAACCGGGAGGTGTTGTAACCTGTGATGATACATACATTACATCTCCCCCCTTCAAGATTCTTTTAGGGTAGAATGGACTGGGTAGACTGCCCTTATGACCATTTTATATGGCCGAGGATTATTCAGCCTCTATTTGTTTGTTTTTTTTTTGTTTTTTTTTTGCTTACGCGCGTGTAGCGTGGACTGTCTCTCGTGTTTAAAAACCGTTAATGGTGGGGATACATTTTTTTAAAAGTGTTCCATTTAACACTTACTTTGTGAAATGGATCTCATGCTCGTCGCCATGTAGTGTTTCTCATAGAAAACAACAAAACAGTATGAGCCATACACGAGGAGAAGGTACAAAAAAAATCTTTTTCTATTAAAAGATAAAATAAGATAAAGACTAGCATTATACTATGAATACGAATTTAATAATTTAGATTTATGTGAAAAACATAAAAATTGGCAAATCAACGATTTATCAAAATGTAAACTAAACTTAAATAAGGGAGAAAAGATTCAAAAATATAAAGGATGACTACCAGAACGTGCAAGGATTAATAATCGGCATTTGAGACATGATAGATTTTCTTTCACTTCCCCTCGTGTTTGCTAACTGAATTTTAACTATAACAGTAATAATCTTATTATAATGGAGATTGAGTGTTTTTCTGTCTGTAACCGAAACTATATTACTACTCAAGTCACCCTTAGTTATTGACATCACATTCTCAATGATTGTATTTTTATTTCAAACTCGATTATTAATAAATATAACCATACCTACATACTAACAACATGCAATTATATTTATATATACAACAAAATAGCGGTTTACAGTGTGAACGGGAAGGCTAATTTGCATATTAATATTAAAAAATCGAATTTAATAAATATGTGCTTAGTATTATTGATTTATAACTGTTTGGTTTTATTTTAATGAATATAAGCAAAAATCTCTTCAATGAATCTTAAATGAAATTCATTAACAAGAAAAAATAACTGTCATTTTATTCTTTACTTCCCCTTTTAACTAAATACTTAAATTAGAAAAAATAACAATGAAAGCCGAGTGTGATTGAAGAGTAAGTTTCAGTTGTTCTAATTTTCGATTATACCCACCTCTATTTCAAATCTTTGTATCTGAATTCTTATTTAGTTTTATTAGCCTTTCTAATTTAATATAATATTGTATTACATTAAAACTTAAATACTTGCACCCGGAGGGTGCATATATTTGCTAGTATTAATAATAACAATAAACTTTTATTTTAAAATAAAGGACTACACAATAAAACAACCACAATTTAAAGATTCAATGCTTGGTTTTTTTTTGTTTTATTAAATAGAAAATCCCAAGCAGAGAAAGAGACGTTTGTATTCCACGTGCATAAATTGAGGTTCAGTTAGGGAAACCACTGTCTTTGTTAAGTCAATTCCATAGGAGGGAAAAGAAAAAAAAAAGGAAATAAAACAAGTCAATATTAAGTTTTTTTTTAAATCTTTTGTTTTAAAGTCTATCCCCTTTTCTTTAGCACTAGACCAAGGAGATTATTTCTAGCGTCTGGAGCGCCACACCTTACTATCAGCACCTCACTTTACCGCCAAGATCCATGTGCTTCTCATATTCTGAATTGGCGAGGGTCGGTATCGAACTAGGAACCTTGTGATTCTGAGGCGAACGCTCTACCGACTGAGCTAAACCGCGCCCTCTAATAAAATACCAAGAAACTTATTTCTTTAGACGGAAAATCCGTTGATTGCTTTTAATCTACTCTACTATCACGTTTAAGTCTTCAAACGTCTGTAATAAAAAAAAAAGAATTCTGGTTTTAGCTTTAGAATCTACCTGCAATTTATTTTATTTATTTATCTTATTTATTTATTTTTCGTTTTTCAAATTTGGATAATTAGAAAAAAAAAAGTCTCTGACTATACGGGAAAAGAAAATTAACAGGATAGTCACCGCCCAATTAAGAAATGGTTCGCTCAATCGACTTCAAAGAAAATATATACTGGATAATATTCGGTCACATTACGTCACTATGACGACTATATAACGGCTGACGTCACGTTTCGGAATTAATCTTTTTTGTGTGTCTGCGTTTTTGCATAACAGAAACGAACAGGAAGAAAATTTATATTCACTAGCAAATATATGCACCCTTCGGGTGCAAGTATTTATGTTTTGATGTAATAAAATATTGTATCAAATTATAAACTATTTAGAAAATGATAAACTGAGGGGTATAATCGAAAAATAGAACAGCTTTAGATTTAACTCTTCTATCATTTTCTTTCACTCCCGTCTTTCATTTTTCCTAATTTATCCATTTCGTTAGATAATGAAGTATTTAATAAAATTACAGTTCTTTCGTCTTGTTTATGGATTTCTTTTAAGATTTATCCCCGAGATTTTTGCTCAGATTCGTTAAGAGAAAACCAAACAATTAGAAATCAATAATACTAAGCATATATTTATTAAAATCAAATTTTAAATATCAATATGCAAATTAGCCTTCTCGTTCACACTGTAAACCGCTATTTTGTTGTATATATAAATACAATTACATGTTATTAGTACGTAGATATGGTGAACAGTATTAATAAGGTATAACAATTTTTCAATAATTGAGGGTTAAATAAAAATAAATTCATGGTAAATGTGACGTCAACAACTAAGGGAATTGTGACTTGAATAGTGATTTAGTTTCGGTTACAGACAGACAAACACACAATCTCCATTATAATAAGAGATATGTTTTTAAAAAATGCACGTGATGTATAAACTCGTTTGGTATATGACTATACTAGAAGTGGCTACCCAGCATCGCCTGGGTAGAGGGGAGAAAACCTTGAGTATTGATTTGTTTACTTTTGAGATTTACAAATGCTGGACATTTTTAAGTAGAATTTCAAAGCTATTTCTATGTGTATTTTAATCTTTAAATATCTTCGAATATAAATTAAATTTCATAATTTTTACTCAAAAACCAAGAACCGCTGATATTTAATGTGTATGTGTATTTACTTTTTCGTTAATTGGTTTATTTTCATAGTTTCATCCGGACATACATACACACCAACTGCGCTTTATATATGAATAGATTAACGTATGACGATGGTAGTGTCAGGTTTTTGTTAACTTGAACTACATAGCCTGGGCGGTTTCATAATGGAGGATGAACTGTTGCCCGTGCAACAAATCCCCCCTCTCCACACTGCCGCTGTGATACAAAGGAAAGGAAAGGGACCAATACAGTTTGGCAACCGTAGTGTCGCAGGAGTTAATGGGTAGCACTGGATTTCAGCATCACACCACCTTAAGGACTCCAGCTCCTGATTTATTTTCGGGGTTTACTCCCCTAGCCTTTCCTTAGGGCACAGAGTTCTGTGTCGGACTTTCCTGAGTTGATGGGTTGCCGACCAAGGCTAAAGAGCCCATTTCAAACCCATTTGGGGATTTATGCGAGTAGTAAGTACCCCAATCTTACTACTATCGGTGTTCTGTAAAAGAATTGAGGTTGGTGATACGGTATATTTTGCATTTGTGTATCAGATAAGCAACAGTACCTTTAGGTCTTTTTTTTTGGGGGGGGGCAGGATAAGTCCACTGAGGGCGTCAGGGTAGTTCTGATGTTCACTTTGTTTATACACATGTATACGAAAAAACACCTTACGGTCAGCATAAACATTGATTTTTTGAAAGATATTTTACGAGGGGGAGTTAAAAATTCTCTGTTTAAGGGTTTGTAATTACCATCACCAAATTTATTAAAGATGTAAAAAAGAAAAACAAAAACAATATGAACTGAAACCTTAGTTCTTCCTCCCGCCGCAATAAAATGTTACGTGCATCTTATAATTATTAATTGAATAATTATTCTTAATATTTTACACCTAAATTTTCCGCCCTGTCGGTGGGGCGTTAGAATGCACCGACTGCACCTCTGCAGAGGGGTAAGACTCCCCCAATGGGGCCACTGTTAGCCGTGGGAAGCGACCCGTGATGCTTAAGGATAGAGCCCAGATGCATGTGCAGTTTATGACATGCAATACTCAACTTTGGTCCTATCTTGGGCTAGACGGGCGGTCGGAGAGGCCCCCTCCGATCAATCGGCTGGTCACATCAAGCCCTAGCACTATATGATTTTCCCAACCCTATTGGCCTTATGGCAAACCCCAGCCCCTTTTTATCATATGGGTGCTAGAAGGCGGTGGCTACGGGTCTACATGTCCTGGGAATGACGTTAAACTCTATCTGATGGTGAGGTTCCAGTTTTGGAGGTTTGGGGAATGTGGAGCTCCCCTTCATCACCATTGCTCCTTGGGCCACTCCAACCTGGAGTGGTAGTACCTGTTAGGGTCCCATCTATGGGTTGAATAGAAAAACATGAGTTTATAAAAAAGTTTATTATCCATTAATAATTGATTTATTTCAAAACTTTATCGGCATTAAATGACCCACTGAGGTTGATATGCCGTGAAACAAAACAAACCAAACACCTAAATTTTACACAAACTCGTAATTATTGATTTATTTGTGAACATTTTAGTTAACCTCTTGTTTGTGAAAAAAGTGCGAGAGTAAAAAATATATTTTTAAACTGATTACAAGGTTGTTCTTTATTCTATGTTTTGACGATCTTGAGACACTGTGACGTAAACAGTGACGTAGTTTCGGTTACAGACAAATGTAAACTGAATCTCCATTATTTCTCTGAATGTTTGAGATGAGGCTTGAAGATTAGTATTATTTGCGTTATTCGGATTATTGTCCTCATCTTCATTGTTGTACAAATATACCCTCCGGCCTTCTTCAGGTATTTCTTGTCGGACTTTCTGACTCGGGAATAATTAATTAACTCAACTCCTACCAGCTATGGTTGATCTTAGGTTCAAAGTTCCGTGATGGCTTACGACAAGAAAGTTCCCGAGTTCGAAAAGAGGGTTCCCGAGTAGGTTCCTGAGTCGACAAGAAATTCGGAGGGTATACGAAACGTTGTACAAATAACAATGAAGATGGGGACACTAGTCCGAATAACGCAAATAATATGAATCTCCATTATTAATAGAAGATATTGTAAGTATAAATTTGTATACAAATTATTAAACACATTCGATATTTTCTGGTACATTATCGCCCATGAATAGGCAAACAGCTACACTTGTTTTAATCAAAAGTTAATTTACTTCCAAACAATTATATAACATAATTGAACGAAAAAAATAATAGTATTAGTTTTTGTAGCCGATACATGCCATTTAAAGGTTTTTGCGCTGAAAATTGTTCACCAGCTTCTTCTTCTTCTTCTTCTTCTTCTTCTTCTTCTTCTTCTTCTTCTTCTTCTTCTTCCTCTTCCTCTTCTTTCTCTTTCCTCTTCATCTTCCTCTTCCTCTTTCTAGACACTCTTAGAATATGAGTTTAAAAATATGGGCTTAAATATGAGCTTAGAATATGACTTAAAAATATGAGCTTAAATATGGGCTTACAATATGAGTTAAAAAAATGGGCTTAGAATATGAGTTTAAAAATATGGGCTTAGAATATGACTTTAAAATATGGGCTTAAATATGGGCTTAGAATATGAGTTAAAAATTATTGGCTTAGAATATGACTTTAAAAATATGGGCTTAGATATTTGGTCTATGGTGAATTTGGGGATTAACAGGGAAAGAGAGGAAGAAGAAATAAGAACAAACAAAGGTTAACATTTGGAAGAATAAACACTAAGCGGGGTGCCAGTAATTTGACCAAATAATGACCCCGAAATAGATTTTAAAATAAAAACGGAAGGTCCGGGCTTTGACCCGAAACGGATGTGACGCCGGAACGAGAAACGGGAGAGAAGAAAATCTGTCTCTTTTTCGGCTGGGATATGGTGAGAGCAGACGTGTCGGTCGGTCACCTCGTATGGTCTGGGACACACAGTAAGAAACATGATTATATGTTAGAAGATAGAATAATTTGACCGTACCCTCTCTCTTTCTTTCTTTTTATCTTTCATTCCCTCTGAAAAAGATCCCACGCGTCCAAGTAATAAATAAGTCATTGTGACTATACAACCTGCGTGTATTGTTTCTGAACAAACGACAACCAGTTTGGCCTATGCGACAAATACCGTGCTGGTACCATGACCATCGTCATCGTCACGCCACAGTATGCTTTATCATAATAAATACCATGTTCCACCGTGTGTTCTCTTTTCTAAAACTACTACACGCATTATAGAAGCTTTTTCTTTTTTTCTTTTGGAATTTAGAATGCAGTGAAAGAATGTTTTAACTAAATACCAAAGCCAGAATAGCACGCTTTGCACGGTAGCACACTCCGAAACAATATCCATACTACGTCACTTTATTTTTTCTAAACTCTATAATATTCATTGGAAAATGATTTACAATAGGAACTCATTGAAAAGGGACTGCGGTGAGTAATATTCATGTTAGCATATATATATATATATATATATATATATATAATATATATATATTGTCGCAGGACGGCGTAAGAAAGAAAATAATGAATATCATATATATATATATATATATATATATATATATATATATATATATATATAAATATATATATTTCGGCTAGGAACCACAAGGTTCCTAGTTCGATACCGGTCCTCGCCAACTCAGCGTTATGAGTAACACAGGGATCTGTGCGGTAAAGTGAGGAGTTGATGGTATGTGTTGCGCTCCACCCCAGGTGCTAAAACAATCTCCTTGGTCTAGCGCTATTGAAAAGGGGATAGACTCCCTCGCTGACTGGCTGATACCGACTTTAGGCCCCCGACGACTTTACTTACTTTTATATATATATATATATATATATATATATATATATATATATATATAAAAGTAAGTAAAGTCGTCGGGGCGGCCTAAAGTCCGTATCAGCCATCGAATCGGATATCAGTATCGAATTTTATGCGATACATGCGTTGTAAGTGCCTTCAAGTAAAAATTTAATATAATATATATATATATATATACATGCTAGCTGATATGACCAGAGTAAAATGATTTTAAGAACACCAGTGATTTAGAGAGAACAGAGGAAGAGAGTAGTAAGAGAGGAAAATCATTTAGCAAATTGTCCTCAAATTAAGCAAAAGAAATTCACTAAGAATTCATATATTACAATGTTTGTTTATTATACGAAATGTTTTCTTTTTTATATTCAAACTATTCGAGAGGTTTTATCGTGGTGTAAGAATAAGCAAACTAGTTTCACAGATCAATTATTTCTGAATAGTGAGTTCGATTCTCGCCGGATGCTCCACACTTGCTAACTTTAGTCACGTTCTACCTGTGGTGAACGATTTGGGTACATATGAAATAATTCCCATTGGGGTGTATCAATCAGCAAGCAAATCTTTAAGATCCTTTACGACTACATGACGAGTTCAATTCACGCTGTATACCCCATACATGCAAACTTGAGTCAAATCCTACACATGGCGAACGTGTTGGGTACATAATGTTTGTTTGGTTTGGTTTGTTTTACAGCATATCAACCTCAGTGGGTCATTTAATGCCGACGAAGTTGTGAAATAAATTAATTCTTAATGCATAATACAATTTTGTTTATGAACTCATGTTTTTCCATTCAACCCATAGATGGGAGCCGATATATTATTTCAGAATAACAGATTTCATCCTTGCAGGATTCCCCATATTTGTGATTGTGTATCACATACTACGCGACGTGAACAGTTATGTAAACATTAAAGGCGCCACATTATAGTGTGAAGGTTAGCAAGCTAGTCTCGCACATGCATTACTACTGGATAGCGAGGTCGATCCTCATACACACACACATACAGACACACAGAGACACACACACACATATATATATATATATGGGGTTGAGCATTTTGGAGGGGATTACGCTGATGACCGCCAAAGCGTAAACGGAACGCTCTCCTATAAA
>CM042171.1:3018170-3028170 GCA_023376005.1 Doryteuthis pealeii | reverse complement strand
TTAGATTACAATAATAACTGCACTTTATTTGAATCGAATGAGTTCTGAGATTGTTGTATTGTCCTCGGCCGGAAAACGAAGCTTCCGGCAAAAAGGCAAAGAGAAATATAAAAATATATATTTAAAAAAAGGGGAAAACGGAAGCTAGACTTTCCGGTCAAAGAAGCAGGGAGAAGATAAAGAGATATATTACAAATGTCCGTTATCAGATCAAAAGATAAAGATGCGTAGGAGTATCTATGAATATAAAGGCCTGAGGGTTCGAGCCGATAGGTCAGTCAGACAGAAGTCTCGGAACAGAGCACAAATGAGCGACCGTCGCCACGGTCCATTGCTACCAACAGGCAATGAGGTTTGTCCACCCCTTTACCCACCATCGCGAGTCATCCCAGCAGTAGTAGTAGTAGTAGTAGTAGTCATTGTCAACGCTCGCCACCCACCACGGCAGAGATTAAAGAAATAAACTCAAAGTTTTTACAAAACCCATGTGTTGTGGTTTCTTAAATCCGACTACTAACATACACGATTTAGCAGCGTGAATTTAATGCCGCTATATAACAAGATGAATAGATCGTGAAATTTGAAATATCCTATAATATAGATGGCATCTTTCCGTCTCCGAAAAACGATGGCGTAGTGTCCATTTCTTTATTTGCATCTTCACGAGTGACAGAATAGGCCAATTTTTGAATGGATATCTCTGGTGCATAGACTGCAAACAGACAGTGATGCTTACTGGAGTTGCTGCTGTCTCTCCTTCCTTCTAGCTCTCTTTTCTGTGACTGCTTCTTTTCTCTCTTTTTCACCTCCTTTCGTTCCTTGTTTGATAATACCCTATTATACTGGGGAAAAATACAAAGAAAAGTTGATACAAACGTGGGGGGAATTTGGTAGGCAAAGAGAAAAATAAATTAGATTTTAAATGTTTAATTATACATATTCACCGACCCCTACACATGAGTAGGATGTGACGTAAGGTCAATCTCTTAAGCGGGGTTTACCAGGGTTGAATTCAGAGTTTTCCTTCTGCTAGATTGGTTGAATATATAGTAAACTTTGAAATATGCCATCATACAGGTAAAAAAAAATACCAAGAAAATTTGGTACAGCCGTGGAGGAAATTTGGCAGTTAAATGAATTGAAGCAATAATATAATTACGGATCGAACTTTTCTCATACAAAAGAATTTATGAATAAACCTGTTAATGAAATAAAATTTACGAAAAAACAAAAATGTCAAATTGAAAAGTATCCAATCTAAAAATCAAAATTTCAAATAAGAAATTTGACCAAGTATCCAATAAGCACCCCAGCTAGGAACTGTTTTGAAAGGAACACCTTTTGCTTTTCACCGTAAACTCCAGGTTGTTTTTGTTTAAAAAAACAGAAGATATATTTTGCATTAGATTTTCACTGTAAGATTTTTAAAAAGTTTTTTCATGTATATTTCCAAGCCAGAGGCATGTTTTTATATTATAGGAATAGGCACCTATATTTTTACGGCATGTGGAATTGACCAAATTAAAATAATTACGTTTTCTTAAATAACTAGTTTTACAATGGTATGTCATGAGTTTAGAATTAGGTAAACAAAAGAGAATCGAATGAATATTAGTTTAGAAATATTTTAGAAACAATAGAAACAATGGTTTAAATTCCATGGGAAAATATGTACGCCATCGGAATGTACCAAAATCATTCGATATTGCATCATTGCAAATCACCTGATATTTGATGAATATTTTAGCTTAATGATCACGTAGACAATGACAAAAAGAACATCATAAAAAGACCCTTTTAGCTGAAAGACGGACAGTGGGAGCTTACGCTCTTCCCGACTCGACAGAGTTGGGGCGATGCTCCTAACTCGACAGTAGGAGCGAAAGTTTCCCCCCAACATCGAGACAATGGGAAGAAATCGCTGCCCGAAGACACAAAATGATATATCAGGTTGGTGTCGTATTTTCGTTTTCAATTTTCTCTATCTCGCTTAACAACAACAAATTTCAATCACAAGTTTCAATTACAGACAAAACTGCTATAATGTTGACACAACCAATCACACAGATATAAACAATACATTTCACACTTGTCACACACAACTATGTACAGATACATACAGTCGGCAACACCGCTGAAATAACAATTGAATATACCAACTGTAAATTAATGTATATAAAGTTGGTTTTCTTTATCAATTTTGTCTTCTTCTTTTGTTACCTATGGAAACTACATATCAGTAATCTTATACATTTAAATTGTGGGGACCAAAACACAGATCAACTCCTCAACTACACACTCAGCAAACAACCACGGTCCCTACAATAGTAAAATAGTTTTCGATTTTAATTTAAAAAAAACAGTTATTTCATGTTGTTGTTGTTGTTAATTCAATAGAAATTTTTTTTAAGTTTTAAAAACTTTAAACGAAAAATGTTAAAGACACATTTTTATATAAAATTAGTTTTTTATCAGAAGAGAAATGCAGATATGTTTATTTAAATGAAAATAGTTTTTATTTACAAAATATTTTTTAAGTTCATTTAAATAAAAGTATGTTGGGACTAAGTAACCAATAAATAAATATTTTTAAATTAAAATCGAAAACTATTTTAGTATAAAAATGTGCCTTTGGGTTGTAAATATACACGAAGAAAACTTTTAAAAATCTTACAGTGAAATTCTAATGCAAAAAATATCTTCTGTTTTTAAAAAACAACAACAACCTGTAGTTTACGGTGAAAAGCAAAAGGTGTTCCTTTCAAAACAGCTCCTAACTGGGGTGCTTATTGGTTACTTGGTCCCTTTTCTTATTTGAAATTTTGATTTTTAGATTGGATATTTTTCAATTTGACATTTTTGTTTGTTTGTTTTTTAATTGATAAATTGAAAGACTATGAGGAATTTTATTTCGTAAATTTTATTTCATTAACAGGTTTATAAAAAAACAACCTGGAGTTTACGGTGAAAAGCAAAAGGTGTTCCTTTCAAAACAGCTCCCAGCTGGGGTGCTTATTGGTTACTTGGTCACAAAAAAAAATATTATTCACGTTTGTAATTGAAGAAAAAATTTAAGCATATAATAAAAAAACAACAATAAAAAACAATACTAAATAGATAGGTAAACTGACTGGAATTTGAGATAAGTAACAGTCTGTATTCCAAAAATCGATATAAAATAATCGAAGAAGAAAACACTTCAAATACATTACTTGAAAAGAACAAGCTAGTTAATTTGATAGAATATTCTAGGCTAGCTCCGTCATATCTACAAGGATGAATAAAAAGTAATGCCATTTTGTTTAGGACATGTACAATTATAAACACAGGAATATGTATCATACATAAAAATGAATTTGGTCCTCTCTGGACCATATCCCTACTTCTCCACATAGGTGAGTAAAAAAGTAATGCCATTTTGTTTAGGACAGGTATAATTATAAACACAGGAATATGTATCATACATCAAAAGGAAGCTGGTCCTCTGTGGACCATATCCCTACTTCTCCACATAGGTTAGTCAAAAAGTAATGCCATTTTGTTTAGTGTACAAACAAAAAATCACATTCACGTAAACATGCAAGACGAGAATACAGTTATAAAAAAATACCATCTGCAACCTTTAAAAAAAGAATTTCATTTAACTAAAAATTCCATAACAAGACGACAACTACTTTAGTTCCAGTGTTCTTCTGAAAAAGAGATTTTATCTCGAAATATCAAGAATGAATTACAGGTTAACAAACAACACCATTATTACCATATTATTTTTTCTTTACACCTGCATTGTGATATCCTTCAAAATCAACCTCCAAACCAATATATACACAATGCTTCAAGCAAATTATAAAACTCTTTTATATATATATATATATATATATATATATATATATATATATATATAACATTTTTTACTTGAAGGCACTTACAATGCATGTATCGTATAAAATTCGATACTTTTTCTTATAGAAAATTAACTTGACAAGTGTAATCCCGGCAAAGGATCGTTTCGGTGTGTAGAATATCGTACAGACTGTTTCGACTTTATTAAGTCTCATCATATATATTACAATTACCAAATGCTAAGCGTTCTATTGGACGTTCACTTTTACGCTATGAAGACAATTTGAAGGACAATTTGAAACGCCTCAATATTAACCTGAAAAATCTAGCATCCATTCGGAAAGAATGGCGTAAGAACTTTGAAGAAAATAGATTGAAACACCGAGATCAGCTCCGTCTAACTTGAAAACAAAAACATCTGACTTCCGCTTTAGGAAATTCTATCTGTCAGTGTGGTTTCATAGCTCGCAGCAAGTCTAGGCTGCTATCACACTCAAGAAAACACAAAATATCTTCTTGATAGCATGCACAACATGGGAGGAAACAAATCACTCACTGCTGACCCTCATCCATCGTTCATGATAGGAGAGTCCACCATATATATATATATATATATATATATATATATATATATATAGAGAGAGAGAGAGAGTAATATACCAAATTTATTGGTAAATCCTCGCGGTGAGAAAAAAACCCAGCAAATATTTGATTGTAAAAATATACTACCAAACATCAACCAGGAAGAAAGAAAATTGTTGTAAAAAAGAAAAGACCAAGATAATCGTACCAGCAAGAAATAATCTATTGGTACAATATTTTGGCCAAAAGAAAAAACAATTTATATGCATATATATATATAAGATATATATATTCACACAAAACCGCCAGGAGACTAAAGCTAATAAGTAAAAAGTGCTCAATACCTAAGTAGAGCAAATAATAAAGATAAATCCAATGAGTCAGACGAACCCACTAAAAGTTTCGCTTAATGCTCTTCAGGGCTAAGATAAAGTTTTAGTAGGTTCGTCTGACTCATTGGATTTATCTTTATAGCGATAGATAGATAGATAGATATTCCTGCATGCAAATATATGCACACATACACACTTATACAGTCATATATATACATATACACACAGATTAAACATACATACACTCACATGAACTCACACATACACATATACAAATACAACACTCACTCACACACTCACACACACACACACACACACACACATATGCAATACTTTTCCCGCTAAATTTAAATCCTGTCAATGTCGATATATATATTTCATTTTTCGTTATTTTTTATTTATTATTTTTACATTTACATTTTAAAACATTAATTTTTTTTTGGGGGGGGGCTTTTTAATTTTTTTTTATTTCTCTTTTACTTTTTTTATTTTACTCAGATCGTCTCATCTTGGAACATGCTCTCCTCCAGTGACGTCTGTAGAAATGGTCTACATTTTTTTTCAAGTCACCATTTTGGAATTGTAGCATAATTGAATTTACGCTTTTACAATGGCGGTAAAAAGAAGAAGTAGAAAAAAAAAAGAAAAAATTAACGTATGTTCTTAAGATTAATATGAGCAGATACTCAGACCATTTCAACGTTTTCGTGATCGGCTATTGTATCGGTGAAAAATGGTCAGAATCGATTTAACACTTCAATCTTGTCGATATCCATAAAAATTAAATCTGTATATAAATACTAGTGTTCTTTAATTTTACGACCGTTATCATCCATCGGTGGGGCGTTAGAATGCAGAGGGATAAGACTCCCAATGGGGCCACCTGTTGGCCGTGGGTGGCGACCCGTGATGCCTAAGGATAGAACCCGGGTGGATGAGCAGTTCATGACATGCAATACTCCACTTTGGCCCTATCTTGGGCTAGACGGGCGGTCGGAGAGGCCCCCTCCGATCAATCGGCTGGTCACGTCAAGCCCAAGCACCTATATGATTTTCCCAACCCTGTTGCCCTTATGGCAAGCCCCAACCCCTTTTTATCATATGGGTGCTAGAAGGCGGTGGCTGCGGGTTTACATGTCCTGGGAATGACGTTAAACTCTATCTGATGGTGAGGTTCCAGTTTTGGATGTTTTCCGAATGTGGAGCACCCCATTCATCACCATTGCTCCCTGGTCCACTCAGACCCGGAGTGGTAGTACCTGTAAGGGTCCCATTTATGGGTTAAATAGAAAAATGTATTGATAAAAAATTGTATTATCATTAAGAATTGATTTATTTCAAAACTTTATCGGCATTAATGACCCACCGAGGTTGATATGCCGTAAAACAAACAAACAAACAAACAAGACCGTTATCACCTTATTTTACCCTCTTATTAAAAATGAGACCGTCTAAATCGTAGAAAATGAAATGCATGAACGTAAATCCTGATTATCTTTTATTGATTTCTGTCCCGCCTTTATCCAAAATTAAATCTGTATATTAATAGTAGTGTTCTTTAATTTTACGACCGTTATCATCTTATTTTACCTCTTATTAAAATGAGACCCTCTAAATCGTAGAAATGAAATGCATGACGTAAATCCTGATTATCTTTTATTGATTTCTGTCCCGCTTTATCCATAAAATTAAATCTGTATATTAATAGTAGTGTTCTTTATTTTACGACCGTTATCATCTTATTTTACCCTCTTTTAAAAATGAGACCCTCTAAATCGTAGAAAATGAAATGCATGAACGTAAATCCTGATTATCTTTTATTGATTTCTGTCCCGTTTATCCATAAAAATTAAATCTGTATATTAATAGTAGTGTTCTTTTAATTTTACGACCGTTATCACCTTATTTTACCCTCTTATCAAAAATGAGACCGTCTAAATCGTAGAAAATGAAATGCATGAACGTAAATCCTGATTATCTTTTATTGATTTCTGTCCGCCTTTATCCATAAAAATTAAATCTGTATATTATAGTAGTGTTCTTTAATTTTACGACCGTTATCATCTTAGTTTACCCTCTTATTAAAATGAGACCCTCTAAATCGTAGAAAATGAAATGCATGAACGTAAATCCTGATTATCTTTTATTGATTTCTGTCCCGCCTTTATCCATAAAAATTAAATCTGTATATTAATAGTAGTGATCTTTAATTTTACGACCGTTATCATCTTATTTTACCCTTTTATCAAAAATGAGACCGTCTAATCGTAAAAAATGAAATGCATGAACGTAAATCCTGATTATCTTTTATTGATTTCTGTCCCGCCGTTATTCATAAAAATTAAATCTGTATATCAATACTAGTGTTCTTTAATTTTACGACCGTTATCATCTTATTTTAACCTCTTATTAAAAATGAGACCGTCTAAATCGTACAAAATAAAATGCATGAACGTAAATCCTGATTATCTTTTATTGATTTGTGTTTTATTAATAGAAAAAAAGCGTGATAATAAAGGTTCCAATACACAAGCCACGGGCTTTCAAATTTTTCTGTTAGGTCGTTACATTACTTTTTTTTATTTGTGGAAAATTGAGAACCTTTTTTTCCTGTGGAATGGCTATGGGTGCCCACAAAAAATTAAGGTAAAAGTAGTGGTAGTACCTGTTAGGGTATCTATGGGTTAAATAGATAATTTGTTTACATCAAAATATTCAGTTTAAAAATGTTTCCTACAAATTATCGGTACGAATCTTTCAAAACTTTGTCGGCATTAAATGATCCACTGAGGTTGACATGCCGTAATACAAAACAAGCAAGCACGCAAACAAATATATACATACACACATACATACATACGAGTGTGAGTCAAAGAGTAATGCGATTTTGTTTAAACAGGTATAATTATCACAGCATGAACATGTATCATACATCAAAATGAAGCTTGTCCTCTGTAGATCACATCCTTACTTCTCCACATAGGTGAGTCAAAAAGTAATGCCATTTCGTTTAGGACAGGTATAAGGGACACCAGGGAATAACCAAAAGATCATACTCAACATTAAGGGACACAAAGGATCAACAAAAGGATCATTCTCAACTTTGAGAGACATCAAGGAACAACCAAAGGATCATACCAACATTAAGGAACACCAAGGAACATCCAAAGGATATAATCAACTTTAAGAGACACCAAGGATCAATCAAAGGATCATACCCAACATTAAGGAACACCAAGGAACAACCAAAGGATAATACCCAGCATTAAGGAATCAAGGAACAATCAGGATATACCCCACATTAGGAACACCAAGAACAACCGAGGTCATACCAACATTAGGAACCAAAGGATAAACCAAGGAACATGCCCAAATAGGGATACAAGGAAAACAAAGGATATCCACATTAAGGCAACCAAGGACAACAAAGATCATATCCACATTAAGGAAACCAGGACAACATAAAGGATCATACCCACAATTAAGAACACCAAGGAAACAAGGATATACCAAATTAAGGAAACAAGGAAACAACAAGGTCATACCCAACATTTTAAGGACCAAGGAACAACCAAAGGATTAATACCCAACATTAAGGAAAAAGGAACACATAAGATAAATACCAACATTAAGGGAACACAGGACAAACCAAAGGATATACCCAATTAAGGGACCAAAGGAACTACAAAGGATGATAACCCACTTTAGAGACACACAGGAACAACAAAGGATCTACCAAATTTAAGAGACACCAAGGAAAACCAAAGGATATACCCACATTAAGGACACAAGGAACAACAAATTTAATACCAACATTAAAGGAACACAAGGAAAATACACGGAATACGAATAGGAACCAAGGAAAACCAAATGGATCATACCAAATTACGGAACACAAGGACACCAAGGATCATACTCAACTTAAGAGACCATGAACAACCAAAGGATCATACGCAACATTTAAGGATACCAAGGAACAATCAAGGATCATACTTCATTTAAGAGACACCATGAACAAGCAGGATATACCAACTTCAGGACAAAGGAAACCAAAGGATATATCTCAACTTTAAGAGACCGACATGACACCAGGATCATCCAACCATTAAGGACCCAGGAACACCAAATATAATACCAACATTACGGAACCAGGAATAACAAAGGATTACTCCACATTAAGTGACACAAGAAACAACCAAAGGATATAACCAGCACTAGAGACACAAGGAACAACCAAAGGGATAATACTCACTTTAAGGGACACCATGAAACAACAAAGTGATATACCCAAATTACGGACACAGGACAACAAAGATATCTCCAAACATTAAGTGACACCAAGAAACAGACCAAAAGGTCATAACACTCAGCATAAGAGACGAAAGGACAAACAAAGGTCTACTCAACTTTAAGAGACACATGAACAACCAAGGATATACCCAACATTAAGGAAACACGGAAAACCCAAAAGTCATACTCCACATTAAGTGCACCAAAGAAACAAACAAAGGATCATACCCAGCACTAAGAGAACCCCAAGGAACAACAAGGATCTACTAACGTTTAGAGACAATAAACACCAAAGGATATACCAACTTAAGGAACAAGGAACAACAAAAGATTCATACTCACATTAAGTGAACACCAGAACAACCAAAGGATCCATACCGCATAAGAGACATCCAAGGACAACAAAGGATATACTCAACTTTAAGAGACCATGAAACAACAAAGGTCAATACCACTTAAGGAACACCAAGGAAAAAAAGGTATACTCCAATTAAGTGACACCAGAACAACCAAAGGATCTCCAGACTAAGAGACACCAGGAACCAAAGGATCATACTCACTTTTAAGAGACACATGAACAACAAAGGATATCCAACATTAGGACCAAGGAACAACCAAAGATATACCTCCACATTTAAGTGCCACCAAGGAAAGCAACCAAGGTCATACCCAGCAACTAGAGACACAAGGAACATCCAAAGGATACATACTCCAACTTTAAGAGACACCAATGAACAACAAGGATCTCCCAACATTTAAGGAACAAGGAACAACCAAAAGATATACTCCACATTAGTGGCACACAAGAACACCAAAGGATATCCAGCCTAAGAGCACACCAAGGAACACAAAGGATCATACCTCAACTCTTTAGAGGACCCCTGAATCAACCAAGGATCATACTCCACATTAAGTGACACGAAGAAACAACAAAGGATTATACCAGCACTAAC
>CM042171.1:3009428-3018070 GCA_023376005.1 Doryteuthis pealeii | reverse complement strand
AAAGAAGAAGACAAAGTTGAAAAGAAGAAGAAGACAAAGTTGGAAGATTTTTTAGAAGAAGAAGAAGAAGAAGAAGAAGAGAAGAAGAAGAAGAAGAAAGAAGAAGAAAGAAGAGAGAAGAAAAAGAAGAAGTAAATGTGAGGAGGAAGGAAGAAAGAGAAGAAAGAACAAAGGAAGAAGAAGAAGAAAATAATTGAAAAGGCAGAAATTTAAGAAAAAAAATTGAAAAAGAAGAAGAAGGAAGAAGAAGAAGAAGAAGAAGAAAATAAATGTAAGGAGGAAAAAAGAGAAGAAGAAGACAAAAGGTGAAGATGTAAGAAGAAGAAGAAGAAGAAAGAAGAAGAAGAAGAAGAAGAAGAAGAAGAAAGAAGAAAGAAGAAAAAATTTAAGAAGAAAAATTGAAGAAGAAGAAAAAAGAAAGAAGAAAGAATTGAAAAAGCAGAATTTTAAGAAAAAAAAATTGAAAGAAGAAGAAGAAGAAGAAGAAGAAAATAAATGTAAGGAGGAAGAAGAAGAAGAAGAAGAAGAAGAAGAAGAAGAAGAATTGAAAAAGCAGAATTTAAGAAGAAAAATTGAAGAAGAAGAAAAAAGAAGAAGAAAAAGAAGAAGAAGAAGAATTGAAAAAGCAGAATTTAAGAAGAAAAATTGAAGAAGAAGAAAAAGAAGAAGAAGAAGAAGAATTGAAAAAGCAGAATTTAAGAAGAAAAATCGAAGAAGAAGAAGGAGAAGAAGAAGAAAAAAAATAAGAAAAATAAGAAGAAGGTAATATAAAATGGAAAAGTACTTAAAGAATAGAAAGAAAACTATGAAGAAGAAGAAGAGTACGAAGAAGAAAACGAAGAATGCGAATAAGAAGAAGAAAAAAAAAGAGAACGAGAAAATAATGATGAAATCCGAAGAAATCATTGGCGACGGGACACTAAAAATGCTAATATGTCCCAACGAGGAAATTTGAGCTTCGGTGAAAATTTGGCGATTTCTTTTTTTTTTAAATTTTTTGTGAGAAGACTGAAGAAGAACAGCAAAAAGAAAGAAAAAAAACATTTGATATTAAGATACATTTTTTTTCTATTCTACAAGCTTGAATCAGAATCGATATAGTAATTACGTGATGCAAATTTATTGATTAAGTCGTATATATGCATGCATGTTGCTGTGTGCGTGTGTATATGAGAGAGAGAGAGAGAGAGAGAGAGAGAGAGAGAGAGAGAGAGAGAGAGAGAGAGAGAGAGAGGAGAGAGAGAGAGAGAGAGAGTGTGTGTGTAGGTGTGCGCGTGCGTGGGCGAGTGTGAATCCAGACACTATTACTTATATCTTTGGTTCACCTGTAGTGAATTGTAAAGTTTTCAACTGCCAATATAGCATGTCTCTCAATTAATTATAATTTTCAGGTTGGCAACACTGATAAAAAAAAACAGTTAGTGAAAATCTGTTTTATCTGAGTGGGTCTTTCCGACTGCCCATCTAGCCTAAGGCGCAAAATGGTGTTTTGCATTTCATGGACTGCTCAGCCACCATGATTCCATCCTTAAGCATCACGGTCGCCACCGATGGTCAATAGGTGGCTCTATTGAATTTAACGGCATATCAACCTCTATCGAAGAATAAGAATGTGGCTGTGTCAAATCACCCAGAAAAAAGTAAAATGACAATTTTTCTTTTTACATACGCTCTTCAATTTTTCTGAAATTTTGTCCAGATGTGGACTATGTTAAATTAAGACAATCCCCAAAATCTTTCATCTTGATTTCAATTCCAAAAGTAGGCCGAGTTATTTCCACTTTAAAAAATGGCGACTTTTTGTAAACTATTTTTGCCAACAAAATGAGATCTAGAGCTTCCCTACTCCTGAAAAATCTGTTTATAAAAGCATTTTGGCCAAAGGAATAGAAAAATTCTATCAAATGAGTTTTTGAAGTAGATGTTTATAGACCATTAAACTTGTTTTGATCAACCGTATTAAATATATTCAAGTGAAGTTCGAACTCAGTACATCGATGTTGGTATGTGAGAAAGCTCGTTAACCATAGCTTCACGTCGAAATGACGTGTAAAGGTATAGGTTTAGTGTACAGCTTGGGTTCCAAGTTTGGAACATTGACCGAATGACAAACAGACAATATTAGATACATTTGTTCTCAACAAACATTAAAAAAAAAGATAAAAATAAGAAATTACAGTTATTCGCCCATTTCATTCATAAAGAAGGAGAAGAAGAAAGAAAGAATAAAAAGGAGAGGAAAAAGAAATAAGAAGAGAACTTATAACCACACAAAGAAAAACATAATCACGTTCATTTCTGATACGAAACTCTGACGATGAAGTTTATGCTTCGAAATCGATAAGACAAAAATAACATCTTTTTGTTTTTATTTTTCATACGCATTGTATTGGCCTTCAAAATATTAATATATATATATATATATATATATAATTAAACAAAAGACACATCTGTTTAACACTTTTATTTTTGATCTTTTCGAGTTTTCTGACCAACTTTTTAATATTTGGTTGGAATTCGTGGATAAGTCCACCAAAGTTCAAATCCCGAGTACTTTCGGCACTTCGAAGTGCCATCATCAGGGGACTTGAACTTTGGTCGGCTTATCCACGAATTCCACCCAAATATTAAAAAGTTGGCCAGAAAACTCGAAAAGATAAAAAATACAATTGTTAAACAGGAGATGTGTCTTTTGTTTAATTCTACATGTATAAATGAAAGAATGCTGCCCAAATAACACACACACACACACACACACACACACACACACACACACACATATATATATTATATATATATATATATATATTCTGCACAAAGAAAAAATAAACAAAAACTCAACATACTAGAGGCTTTATACATCAAACAATACAAACCATGATGAAATAAAATAAATTTCCAATGCAGTACTTACATTGTAAAATGCCTAGAACACTTTTCCTACCAATTCTCCTCCTTCCAGCCTGCACATCCATTTATATTCAAACTTGAAAAAACTGGAACACATCACCCCTGATGATGGCACTTCGAAGTGCCGAAAGTACTCGGGATACGAACTTCGGTGAATTAATCCACGGATTCCATCCAAATATTAAAAAAAGTTGGCCAGAAAGCTCAAAAAGATCATCAATAAAATCGTTAAACAGGAGACGTGCCTTTTGTTTAATTCTACATGTATAAATGAAAGAATGCTGCCCAAATACACACACACAAACACACACACGCACACACACACACACACACACACACACACACACACATATATATATATATATATATATATACACACACACACATAAATATATATATATAATATATTTCAAAATAAATGTTCACTCTGATGAAGGTCGATTCTTCTAGGTGTGCGAAATATTTTCACACACATAAACTGACCGAAACACATGTGTAAGTGATATCGATTAATGTGATATCGATTAAATTCATTTTATCCATTTATATTTCTCATCTTTACTCATTTTTCCTCATATATATATATACACACACACACACACACACACATATATATATATATATATATATATATATATATATATATATATGCACGCATATATATATACATAACGATGTATTACCTTTGTTGTAATTTATTTCCTCATTTTCTTTATCGTTTTTACATTAGAATAATTCAATATCAGAGTTGAAAGCTCACACCTATATAATTGATCTTTCAATTTGAAAAAAAAAAATGGTTTGTATATTTTCCAGCGTCTTTCTTTTTTTAACGGTTCAGCTAACTTATTGCCCAGACGTATAAATATTGGTTTTATAACAAAGAACGGGGATGCTGAAAAAAATCAAAAAAAACCAAAGAAAAGAAACATAAAACCAAAAAAAAAAGTACCAAAAACAATTAAAAAAAAAAAAAAAAAAAAAGTTCCACAATATATATGATGACAAACAACTTGAATATTATTTTCGATTGCGTTTCTCTATCGTACAATAAATTAATATTAGTGCATAATGAGGAACTCTTGTGTAAAAGAGTCCAAAATAAAAGAGGTCTTCTTAGTTCATCATTCTCTTTCGTGCAGCGATGCCAACGAATGATCATGGTGTGTAGAGAAGCGTTCACATTTTTTTCCCTTGAGTTCAAATAAATGTTTTAACAATTACTTTCAGAAAAAAAAAAATTTATTTGAAAAGGTATAAATAGAAATAAAATAAATGTATAAAATGTATAAAATACTAAAAAAAAAAAAAAAAATTGCTAGCGAAGAAACAGGAGGATTAATTTATGGTCGCCGTCCGACATTTTCTTTCTTTTTTGCTTGTTTTAAATATTTATTTCTCGTTGGATAAAATGGAATATTTGTTTGCTTGATAATGATTAGTATTCTGGTAGCCTAACGGTTATCGTCGTAGGAGGTGGACGCGGATGCCGGAGTTCAAATTCAGAACAAGATTTGGTTTTATTGTTTGGTTGTTTGTTTTTTACGTCAATATTTCCAGGTCATTTAATAACGAATCAATTTATTTGATAAACAGAGGGGTCGGTTGCTTACAGTACCTGCTGTTGCTTAAGTGGTTACCCAAATAAGTATTGAACGGACTCATCTCTGCTTAACCTGAAATGATTACGCATTCAAATATGTTTATTAGTAGATGTTTGGTTGTTTTGTTTTAGGCATATCAACACTTTTCGGGTCATTTAATACAAATAAAATCATTTTTAATAAACAAAGGACTCGGGTTGTTTACAGTACCTGCTGTTGCTTAAGTGGTTACCCAATTAAGTATTGAACGGACTCATCTCTGCTTAACCTGAAATGATTACGCATTCAAATATGTTTATTAGTAGATGTTTGGTTGTTTTGTTTAGGCATATCAACACTTTTGGGTCATTTAATACCAAATAAAATCATTTTTAATAAACAAAGGAGTCGGTTGTTTACAGTACCTGCTGTTGCTTAAGTGGTTACCCAATTTTGAGCAGGCTCGTCACTGCTTAACTTGAAAGATTATGCATGCAATTATGTTTATTAGTAGATGTTTGGTTGTTTGTTTTAGGCATATCAACACTTTTCGGGTCATTTAATACCAAATTAAATCATTTTTAATAAACAAAGGACTCGGGTTGTTTACAGTACCTGCTGTTGCTTAAGTGGTTACCCAATTAAGTATTGAACAGGCTCGTCACTGCTTAACTTGAAATGATTATGCATGCAATGATGTTTATTAGTAGATGTTTGGTTGTTTTGTTTTAGGCATATCAACACTTTTCGGGTCATTTAATACCAAATAAAATCATTTTTAATAAACAAAGGACTCGGGTTGTTTACAGTACCTGCTGTTGCTTAAGTGGTTACCCAATTAAGTATTGAACGGACTCATCTCTGCTTAACCTGAAATGATTACGCATTCAAATATGTTTATTAGTAGATGTTTGGTTGTTTTGTTTTAGGCATATCAACACTTTTGGGGTCATTTAATACCAAATAAAATCATTTTTAATAAACAAAGGAGTCGGGTTGTTTACAGTACCTGCTGTTGCTTAAGTGGTTACCCAATTAAGTATTGAGCAGGCTCGTCACTGCTTAACTTGAAATGATTATGCATGCAATTATGTTTATTAGTAGATGGTTGGTTGTTTTGTTTTAGGCATATCAACACTTTTCGGGTCATTTAATACCAAATTAAATCATTTTTAATAAACAAAGGACTCGGGTTGTTTACAGTACCTGCTGTTGCTTAAGTGGTTACCCAATTAAGTATTGAACAGGCTCGTCACTGCTTAACTTGAAATGATTATGCATGCAATTATGTTTATTAGTAGATGGTTGGTTGTTTTGTTTTAGGCATATCAACACTTTTTGGGTCATTTAATACCAAATAAAATCATTTTTAATAAACAAAGGAGTCGGGTTGTTTACAGTACCTGCTGTTGCTTAAGTGGTTACCCAATTAAGTATTGAGCAGGCTCGTCACTGCTTAACTTGAAATGATTATGCATGCAATTATGTTTATTAGTAGATGGTTGGTTGTTTTGTTTTAGGCATATCAACACTTTTCGGGTCATTTAATACCAAATAAAATCATTTTTAATAAACAAAAGACTCGGGTTGCTTACAGTACCTGCTGTTGCTTAAGTGGTTATCTAACTAACTATTGAACAGGCTTGTCACTGGATAACTTTGGTGATCTAGTGGGAACCGTTGGTTGTTTCGTTTTACAGCATTTCAAGGACCAGTTTAATTCAGTCGTTAGAGTGCTCGACTAGGAATCACAAGCTTCCTGGTTCGATACCGGCCCTCGCCATCTCAGCGTATGATTAGCATAGTGATCTGTGCAGTAAAGTAAGGAGATGATGGTAGATGTGACGCTCCATCACAGACGTAAAAACAATCACCTTGGTCTAGCGCTAGTCAAAAGAGGATAGACTCCCTCGCTGTCTGGCTGATACCAACTTTAGGCCGCCACGACGACTTGATTTTTTTAAATGCCAAATCAAATCATTTTTGATAAACAAATGATTCAGATTGCATACAGTACCTACTGTAGCTTAAGTCGTTACCCAATTAAGTATTGAACAGGTTTATTGTTGCTTAACTTCGGTGATGAACAAAATTTATTTATACATTTTTTTCTATTTTCCGAACCTCCTAGCTGATTGCGGCACGGGGTCAATTTGTTGCATAATCTATGTGGCAGCATAGATTATTGACAAGATCTTGTAGAATATGGCTTTCAAATCAGCACGTAGGCGGGTAGGTTTCCGTGGAATAACACCAGACCATTGGTAAAACTGGCAATCTTGCACGTCACGTGATTGACTAGTTAGGTTTTCAGTTCCAGCAAGACTGACACAGCACAGACGTGTGACTTCGGGCTGGGTTCACTCCGCGAGATGTGTTTAGAAAAAGGGCTAAAAATAAAATCTTTGATCAAAGCCATAAGTCTTGTTCATTAGTTATTACATGACTTAAAATATGCCCTTAAAAGAAGCCCTGAGTTAAAAGTAGAACGAAGCAACAAGTTATAAGAGACAACATGTCCGGCCAAACAAGTAAAGAAGATTAGGCGATCACATCATGACCGAAGTAGAAAGAGAGGAAGAAAACAAGTAAACGACTATCAGTCTACATCTCTCTCTCTCTCTCTCTCTCTCTCTCTCTCTTCTCTCTCTCTCTCTCTCTCTGTTGGTCCACTCACACTCTCTTATCATAAGAAATCTTTTTTTATGTAGCCGACGAGAAAGAGGTACGTAACAATTTTTTAAAGCGCAATTTAATAGGTTGAATCCACGCATAGGAATGGTCTCCTATAAATAGATGATCAATAATATGGAATATGTGTTTGTGTGTGTGTGTGTGTGTGTGTGTGTGTGTGTGTGTGTATGTTTGTATATGCTTTCAGGAAAATAGTCGTTTGGTCATCGAGGTTTGATTGATAGATGATGATCCCAGAGGTCGTTTGAGACTGAAGCTTTCATTTGACGAGATCACGTGATTGGATGTTTCTAGAAGTTTAGAAACAAGATAATTTTAGTCCGTGAATACATTTTTCAGCATTCATTTATCCATGTATTCATATAACCTTCGTATTAATCCTAATATCTTGTATCATCTATTACCAAATTCTACAGCATAAAGACTTAGTGGACTTGGTGACCCATGTGTGTGCGTCTTGCCTGTCAATGCAGAGGCGTTAAGAGAACTAAGAGACAATGACTTTTGACGGGTCCTCGTTTATAATGCTGCTGACCACGCTATCTAGTGCATATTGGCAGACACAGGAAATAATTACCTTTCGTGTCCCCTAGGGTTAAATAGGAAGACCGTTGAAAGTAAAGGATGTAATACCTTCACAAACCATTAAAATTGCAACAGCTCTCTCAGCAAAAATGAAACCTCATGAATATATACGAGAGAGTATATCTTATAAATGAGATGAGGTAAAACATTGGCAAAAGAAAGAATTGCAAAATTTAAGTTGTGAATCTAGGGAATGACTTTGTTATCTCTCTCTCTCTCTCTCTCTCACTCTCTCTCTCTCTCTCTCTCTCTATATATATATATATATATATATATATATAGAGAGAGAGAGGAGAGAGAGAGAGAGAGATAGAGAGATAGAGTGAGAAGCGCGTGGTGTAATGGTTAAAGTCATGGGAAATGGAATCGTCACCCCGAGTTCAAATCCTGGATGTGGTAATTGCATTTTCACTTAGCGCTAATACCCTTGGGAAAGGTATGAATCTTACTCCCCCCCCCAGCTATGGATAAATAGCAGGGCAGACTGGGCTCTTTAACCTTGGTTAGGCAACCGGTCTAGGAGAAGGAAAAACTCTGAATTCACACCTGTTGAACTCCGCTTAAGAAATTGACCTTGTGTCACATCCTGCTCGTGCGGAGGGGTTGGTATATATATAATATATATATATATATATATATATATATATATATATATACTATGGACTCTCTAGTCGGTTTTCGACGCATGAGGGTTCGCACACACAATGAACACCCACTCAGTGATTTGTTTATAGTGGTAAAGGCTTGTGTTGGACCATCCACACTTTTTGGCAGTCGATAGAAAAGAATTGGTGCATCAAGAGTTGTCACAAACCTAATCAACGACCGACCTCAGGAATTTTGAATTCAGAGTTATCCCTCTCCTAGACT
>CM042171.1:3001928-3004428 GCA_023376005.1 Doryteuthis pealeii | reverse complement strand
TTTGTGAAAAGATCGATATTTTTTTCCCCGCTCAAAATTGGTAACGTCGTTCACTTCAAAAGACTCGGTGAGAATAAGTGAAAATGCAAATGGTGCTGGGGAGTAGTGGGAGAAGTCGGAGAAGGAGGCAGAGGGGGAAGAGGAGGAAGAGTAGGGAAGAGGCGGAGGAGGAGAAAGATAGTGAGGAGGGGGAAGAGGAGGGTGAATATGCGGGTAGGGAGAGAGTGGAGAAGGGGGAAGAGGCGGAGGAGAAGGAGGAGGGGAAGAGGAAGATGAGGAGGAAGAGGAGATGAGGGGAGAGAGGCAGGTGGACAATTGTTTATTTTATCATGAATTTATTTTCTCTTTCTGAAACTCCCAACGTCCACCCCCCCCCTCCGGGATTTTTGTGAATATTGAAATTGTCGGACTGAATGCAGTCGAGGAATTTAGGAGAATTTCCGATGCTTATTGAAAAATTCGCTGAGAGTAATCGAGTGTCTGGGAATCATGTTGGCCTGAATCGCTTGGCAAATTGTATCTTCCCATTGTCATGGACTTTTATCTCCACACTCAACGGTAAGTCTCATAAGTATCTGACCACAGAAGAGAAATATGATTTTCTACCTTTTTTAACCATTGCACCACGCGCTTCCTCTTTCATAGAACGTATATGTATTCTTTGTGTATACCATTCTCTTAAATCTATCTCCGTCACTTGCAGAATAAATATTGTTATCTTTTACACCCTTGTTGGAATGGTTTTTATGTATATTCATGTACCCACGTTGGGAGGTTACTTCCAACGTTAATATAACATACACATGTTATACACGAATAGCAAAGGCATGGTTGGCCAAAAACAAATTATCAGTCATATGAAAATCTGATCTCACTGACAAGTTGAAGCGACAATTCTTCCAGGCTGTGGTTATATCAGTACTGCTGTATGGCTGCACCACTTGGACCCTAACGAAGCACCTTGAAAATAAGCTAGATGGCAGCTGCACAAGAATGCTGTGTGCGGTCTTGAACAAGTCATGGAAACAGCACCCTGAATCGCTTGGCAAATTGTATCTTCCCATTGTCATGGACTTTTATCTCCACACTCAACGGTAAGTCTCTAAAGCCCGTAGAACAATTCACATACCTAGGTAGTAATATCTCATCCATAGAAAGCGATGTTAATATACGTGTCGGGTTAGTAAACGAAGTCTGAGGGACGTAATTCTGTTAAGTTTTTAAATGCCATCCTTGGCCAGTTGAAAAGGGCTTATAGTAAGTAAGTCCTGAGTTGTGGAATCCTTTGGTAAGTAAATAAGTCCTATCCAGCGTATTGTTAAAGGTCCAGTGATCCAATCCTATGTCCGTCGTCCACGAAAGTAGTTATGAGTAGTACTCTTGGGTTTCAGTATTGTTTCAGCAGCAGAGTACTGCCAGTGATTGGCCAAGAGATTGATCACATGTTTCCGGCGAGTCTATATATAGAAGTGGGCTTTTAACACACACCTTATATCACAAAAATATCAACAAATTTCAAAACGAGTTATCTTCCCTTGCTGTCTTTCGTTCGTCACCGAGAGGTGGCGTTAGTATCTGACCAGAGAAGGGAAATATGATTTTCTACCTCTTTTCACTCAGACCGGGCAACGTGTAAACATGGCCTAAGCGCCTGCTCCTCTAAGCCTTAGGTTAGGGGTTTTTCGCCCTTACCTACCTACCAGTAAGTGACATTCTCTACGACGTGAGTCGTACGTCTATTTTCACAGAATACATTTATGTATCTGTTTTATATACCTTTTATTCGTATGTGTATTCTTTGTGCATATACATAAATGTATCTCCGTCACTTGCGGAATAGATATTGTTATTTTTTACAGCTTTGTCGGAATGGTTTTTATGTATACTCATTTACCCACGTTGGGAGGTTACTTTAAGCCTTCCAACGTTAATATAACACACCACACTCAACGGTAAGCCTCTAAAGCTCGTAGAACAATTACATACCTAGGTAGTAATATCTCATCCATAGAAAGCGATGTTAATACACGTGTCGGGTTAGTAAACGAAGTCTGAGGGACGTAATTCCAAAACGAGTTATCTTCCCTTGCTGTCTTTCGTTCGTCGCAGAGAGGTGGCGTTAGTATCTGACCACAGGAGGGAAATATGATTTTCTACCTCTTTTCACTCAGACCGGGCAACATGTAAACATGGCCTAAGCGCCTGCTCCTCTAAGCCTTCATTGTGGATCTTAAGTACCTTATTCTTATATACACCTTAATACTAAATCCGCTCTACTAACGTATTAAGCACTTAATATTCTTTATAACCCTGACTTCAGTTAATATTTGTATCGACCGTCGATATGGCGATATATATATATATATATATATATTATATATATATATATATATATATTTGTGTGTGTGTGTGTGCGCGTGTGTGTGCGCGTGTGTGTGTGTATTCTTATTTTATATCATATATATAAACATATAGCGGAAGCGCGTGGTCTAATGGTTAG
>CM042171.1:2989428-2999428 GCA_023376005.1 Doryteuthis pealeii | reverse complement strand
GAAAACGTGCTGTTTTTCTGATCGTCAAATATAAACTAATTCTGGAGGCAGGTTACCTGAGCAGGTTACCTGGGCCTCACCTGTCAGAAATCAATTGCTACCAATTTCCCAGACGTATCCCTTCTCTGTGACGAACTTGTTTTAGAAATAAGCACGATCCATATTCGAATCCTTGGCCCTCAACAGGCTTCCGTAAGAACAAACATCCCAAAAGACATGTAATGTCTTACAAGATATTTTTTCTTGAAGTGAAAGCTAATAGTATACAATACAAGTGCAGTTTGTTGTAGCTTCATTTGCGTGAAGCATTGTGTTTATATTGGTTTGGTGAATGGTTTTGAAGGCTATCAAAATGCAAGTGTAAAGAAAAATGAGGTAACCACGATATTCGATGGATTATGGACGAATCCCGAAGGACATCCTCTATACAGAGCTTTCGTCTGGTAAGAGACACATTGGTCGGCCCCAGTTGCGTTTCAATTGTCTGCAAGAATGATTTCAGGTGCTTTGGCATTGCCCTTTTCAGCTGGGAAAATTTGGCTCAGGACTGCCCTCAGTAGCGTCAGGCTCTTCGTAGAGCATTGTTCAAGTCTGAAGTCACTCTGACGCAACACCATAAAGCTAAGAGGTCCAGAAGAAAGCAGCGGCAACAAAGCACCGGCACATCAACATCTTCAGGGACAGCCTTTAAATGCGACATCTGTGGTTGAGAATGTTTTTCTGATATTGGACTATTATAGAAGGGGGTGGGGAATATAAGGGGGGAAATAGATATTCGAATCAACACATTCTTCGTTTTCGTCTAGCAGCTGGAAAATCCGTTGTCGTTGTCGAAATAATCTTTATCAGATCAAAATCGCAATTCCTATTTAGTTTTGTTTCTGTTGGACTAAAATCCATTTATTTACTGAGTCGTTCGCAAAGCGCGTCGTCGTCGACTGCTGCTGCTGACTCCCAGCGCTTGACTCACTTGTCATTTATGGACATATTTACCCAAACATCTGGGCACATCAGTCAAACCTCGCGTCCGTCCAGTGCCCAAATCGCATTTGTTTTTGCATGTGGGAGGACGCGAGTTCGATCCCGGCAGGCAAGACAATGTCTTGCTCCCTTTCCTTTATCGTTCTCCGTCACAACTATACAGTCACAGGAGGCGCTGTAACTTCAGGGGCACAAAAACTATATTATAGTCTTCCGAGACTGAAATGCGAATACAATACAATATAAGTATATCAAGTGGTTTGGTATCTTTGATCTACAGATTGTCTGACCCCCAGCTCTGATTGTGCGAATAAATATGTCTTCGACAGATCTAAATGAAAGCATGAGCTGAGAAAATAGATATAGGATTGCAACGATACAAACTCATATTTAAGTTACCTTATTTCTTTCACACTTTTTACACTTGCATTGTTATAGCCTTCAAAACCATTCACCAAACCAATATAAACATAATGCTTCAAGCAAATCGTAAGACTCTTAAAATAGTATTTATTTAATCAATAAACACAACTTATTTCTTGAATTGAAAGCTAATAGTTTACAATATAAGTATATCAAGTGGTTTGGTATCTTTAAGCTCACTGGACAGATTGTCTGACCTCCAGCTCTGATTTTGGGAATAAATGTATAGCCTTTGAGAGATCTAAATCAAAACATGATCTCAGAAAATAAATATAGGATTGCAACGATAAAAACTAATATTTTGGTTACCTCTTCAAAACTATTCACCAAACTAATATAAAAATAATGTTTCAAGCAAATTGTAAAACTACAACATGTAAATTTAAACAAAGTATTTAATAAAACATTGAAACATTTTAGAGAAATTGAAGAAAGATGTTCTGTTTATGTTTCTCAATTTATATGTTGTCTTTAAATTTTCACCAATATACGTAGACTTATAATGGCTGAAAAATGGCATTTTGGAGGCACATTTGAAGCCCCATATCTCCCCCAATTCTCAACAGAACTCAACCATCTTTTACTATGTGATACTCCTCATCGAACTCTATCAGAAAATTATATTAGTTTGGCACTTTATTCTTGCACGAAATTGGCCACTTTTGCCCACTCTCAGGGGGATTTTTAGGCCTCAAAAGTCACCTGAGACTCCGAATTGAGCACTTTTTTCACCATCAGTAAATTAAAGGCATTAGAATTCATTAGAAAAAACAATAAAATCGACATCTTAAATTTTCACCAAGATACGTAGATCAGCAATGGCTGAAAAATGGCATTTTGGGGGCACCTTTGAAGCCCCATATCTCCCCCAATTCTCAACAGAACTCAACCATCTTTTACTATGTGATACTCCTAATCGAACTCTATCAGAAAATCATATTAGTTTGGCACATTATTCTTGCACGAAATTGGCCATTTTTTCCCACTCTCAGGGGGATTATCAGGTCTCAAAAGTCACATAAAACTCCGAATTGAGCACTTTAGTGCTTAAATAAATGTTACTTTGTATTGGACAAGAGTTCTAATCCTATATTTTTGAACGGCCTCAAAAACAAGACACAACATTCAGTATTATTAAACAGAAAAGCGTTTAAAATATGGAATACTTTTCGCAACAGATGCTTTTGCTGAGGGGTTGTGAAGGTGATGAATCCCACTAGACTGTGAGATTTTGTATGGATTTGAGCACAGCCTCAGACTCCATGGTTTTAAGTCTACCTGACCTTGTCTGATTATCGCGAAGTTCTAGCAACCTAAGCAAAATTCCTTGAACCATCTGGTTACTGTATTGTGATCAACCGCACCATCACCATCTATTAATAATGGAGATTCGCTTCCGGTTTTTGTCTGTAACAAAAACTACGTCACTGCTTACGTCACATTACCCAAAATCGTCATAACATAAAATAAATACACTCAAAATTTGAACATGCAACATTAGACAGTCCTCATTGTTTTTTTTAAACAAGTTTTAATAAATACATGACTGGTATTATATATCTATAAAAAGTTTGTTTTATTTTAATACATATTTAAAGTTTACATTTCAAATTGTTTTATTTTTAAATCCTTTAATGAATTTGATGATTTTACATACTTAGGGTACAAACTCGCTGACATTGAATTTTTTACTCCCACCCCTCAGGCAATATGTTTCAAAAATCTATTTTTACATCGCACGGAGGGTGTTTTTTATTTTGCTAGTTCATATAACAAATGTTTTTGGCTGCTTCCGCAGCATATGGCTCAGTTCGAACAGTGAGTCCCTTCCACAGCTTTAAATTGCTTTGGTCATGTGATGTACTTGCCGTAAACTAGTATGTACCAAAATATCAGAAGACTTTTGACTGACCCTAGTAATATATTTAGTGAAAATATAAAATTACATTAACTGAATGAAATGTCTTCAATAATAATTGGTGACAAGTTTGTCAAGAAAAATTATGGTTCTTCTTCAAAAATCTCACATAAGTAATGAACTTGACTTCTTGTTTTTGTGTAAAATTATAAAGTTTTAGGGACAGTTTAACTTAGTAGGCAGAGCATTTGCCTAGGAATCACAAGGTTCCTGGTTCGATACCGGTCCCTGCCAACCCAGTTCATGAGTAGCCCAGATTGGGTAATCTGATCTTTCAAAGAAAGGCTAGGGGAGTAAACTCCGAAAATAAATCAGGAGTCAGAGTCCCTAAGGTGGTCTGATGTTGAAATCTCTGTATGAGTTAATTTGCAAATGGTCAAGTGTGAGGGAAAGATTCTGTCTTTTACGTTATTTTCATTTTCACTTTCAATCTGTGACCGTAGAGTGGATCGATCAATTGATTGTCTTCCTTATTAATAACAACAAAGATGAAGAAGTCCCTAGCATCTATATGATTGTCCAAACCCTATTGCCCTTATGGCAACCTACCAACCTTTCTTATCATATACGTATTAGAAGGCGATGGCTGATGCCCTTAGTGTCCTGGATATAATGTTAAATTCTATCTGATGGTAAGGTTCCAGTTCTGGAGGTCTGGGGAATTTGGTGCACCCTTTCATCACCATTGCCCCCGATTCACGCTGACCCGAAGTGGTAGTACCAGTTAAGGATAAGTCTTTCTGGTGGAAACTTATTGTCATAAGTGATTGTAAAAGGTCGATATGTGTCGCATAGGCCAACTCAAGTTTATGTAGTCGTCGTCGTCGTTATTAGTAGCCGTTAGGTCAGAAACAACATAAACGCAAGTTGTACAGTCACAAAGGGCTTTGTATTTATTTCTAGGCTCGTGGGCTCTTCCTCAGAGTGAAGGGAAAGACAGAGAGAAAGAGAGGGAGTATCGTCAAATTATTCTATCCCCTAACATAGTATCATGTTGTGTACTGCTGTCCCCACACCGATACGAGGGACCGGGACCAACACGTCTGACTCCTACTAGCCCCGAAAAGAAAAGAGCCAGATTTTCTTCCTCCTCCGTTTCTCGTCGCTGCGTCACATCCATTTCCGGTCAACACCCGGGACTTCCGTTTTTATTTTTAACTATATTTCCGGGGTCATTCCTCGGTCAAATTACTTGCACCCCGCTTAGTGTTTACGCTTACCGATTTTAACCTTTCTTTGTTCTTATTTCTTTTTCCTCTCTTTCTCTAGAAATCCGAATACAGTTTTATTTTTAATCCCAAATTCCGGTAGACCCTAATAATTAGGCTACATGATCTTGAGCACAGTGCAAATGATCTTAAATACTTTTAAGCATTTTAAGACATCGGATAGTTTTATGTCTATGTTTATCTGCGGATACAATCATACATGTGCAAACATATGTGTGCACATATGCATATATATATAAGTGTGTGCATGTGAATTTGTCTAAGAGTGTGTGCATGTCAGAGTGTTTATGTGTGTGATAGTGTGAGTATGTCAATGTGTATGTGTATGAGTCTGTATGTGAGTGAGTGTGCACCGATATATATATATATATTGTTTGTTTTATAGTATTAAAAAGGAAAAAAAAATTCCTTTATAAAAAAAAATTAGAGAAAATAAATTTAAAAGAAAAAAATATATATCTTAAATAAATGATTTCAAACGTCCCGCAATTTAACAACTCGCGGACTTCAACGGAACTACTCGAACTCTACCGAATTTGAAATCTTAACGGAAGATTACGATCTCTTCTAAATTTCATATCTCCATCAACTCAACGTTAGAACCAAGTTGATTTAAAAAAAACACAGATGGAACATTTTCAACTCTATAATAAATTCTCTGAAGATGGATATTGTTCGAAAATTAAGAATGCTTCAATAAATATGTTTTTCAACATGAATCTGCATTATTTTGCCTTCAAAAAAGAAAAAAAAAATATTCGTATTATAAATGGTGCTTCTGTTTTACTATAAAAACGAGCAAAAAAAAAATTTCTATATATATATATATATATATATATATATATATATATATATATATATATATACAAGTATGTGTGTGAGTTTATGTGTATGTCAGAGTGCTTATGTGTGTGTGTGTGTCTGACAGTGTGTGAGTATGTAGGTGTGTGAGTGTGTATGTCAGTGAGTGAGTGTGTGTATATGTCAGTTTATGTATTTGTATGTATATGTATATCAGTACATCTATGTGTATGTATATATGTGCATGTATGTGTATATGAGTGTGTGTGTATGTATAGGTATGTGTGTGAGAGTGTGTGAAAGTATGTGTGTGTATTTGTGTATATATGTATGAGTGCATGTATGTGTGAAGGAATTAATGTATGTGTGTGTTAGAAATTGTTAGTGTTTGCATGTGTGTGTATGTGCATGATAGTGCGTGTGTGTGTGTAAGTAAGTATTTGTAAGTCTGTGAATTTGTGTGTGTGTATGGCTGTTAGTGTGTATATGTACACATGTATGAATCTTAATTCGAACACTCCTCTGTACGCATTGGAAGAAATCGGACTGATTCTTTTGAGAAAGGTACCCAGCTTACTATTTTAACCAAGACACGCTGGTGCTGTTTCTTCATGTTCTTGAAAAAAGAATGGTTTAAAAAAAGAGAGAACTGGAAGCGTATTCGATTCACACCGAATAGCACCCAGGTAATCTCAGTCGGAGTTAATTTCCAAGTGGTTAGGGGTGGGGGGTGGAAATGGTTCTTTCTGTGTTTTTCCCCTTCCGACAATCTGATGGTCGGAGAGTTGATCGATTAATAGATCGATCCGTTTTGCGGGAAGTTACAGGGCGGCAAAATTGCGCGCGAAATGTTGGCGGAAAAACGAATGAGAAAATGAAATGACGGAACGTATCTTTAGTTTGTTTCTCCTCACCCATTCCTTTCCCGGTTCTTTCTTTAAAATCGAATGATACGCTTCACGTTGCAGTGGGCGTCAGTCTTCCATGTAATATAGAGAGGAAATAGAACTAACTCTTTACTATTATGGGTATCAGGTAAAAATCAATTTTGATAAAATTGAAAGGAACAACAGATATATATATATATGTATATATACATATTTATTATTATTATTATTATTATTATTATTATTATTATTATTATTATTGAGGCGCGCGGACTAGTTGTTAGAGTCGTGGAAAATGGACTCGTCGATTCGAGTTCAATTCCTAGACGAAGCTGTTGGCATTTCACATAGCGCTAATACCCTTGGGAAGGGTATGAGTCCATATATTATCCCTCCAGCTATGGGTTAAATAGTTGGTCAGACTGGGTCCTTCAGCCTTGGGTAAGTAACCAGTCTAGGAGAGGGATAACTCTGAATTCAAAATTCCTGAGGTCGGTCGTTTTATATGGGTTTGTGGCAACCCTTGATGCTCCAATTCTTTCCTATCGACTGTGCCAAAAAGTGAGGATGGTCCAACACAAGCCTTCACCACTATAAACAAATCACTGTGTGGGTGTTCATTGTATGAACACTCATACGTCGATCGACGGCAGAGTCCATCATTATTATTATTATTATTGGTCACTCCTTTTGAGTTTTTTACACATCAGCGTTAGCTGATGGCCTTTCACTGGAGTCTGAGTGACAACAAGTCTCCTCAGTTCTCCAGTACTCTTCTGAGTATTCTAGCAGATTACAGCAGTGCAGTATTCTGGATGGTCTCGATTCTCCCTCTGATTTTCAGATTTTCCAAACTTTTTACCAATCTTTTTGGGACCGTTCCAAGTGCACCAACTACTATTGGTATCACTTTGACTTTCATATTCCATAACTTTTTCAGTTCTTTGGCAAGGTCCAGGTATTTATCCATTTTTTCATTTTCATTCAGCTTCACCCTGTGATCTGCTGGAACTGAAAAATCCACCAGTTGACAAGTTCTTTATTTTTTGTTAATCAACACTAGGTCTGGTCTTCTTGCTGGGATAAGGTGATCCGTTTTTATCTCAAAGTCACTGAGAATTTTATGCGTTTCATTCTCAAGAACAGATTCTGGTTTATGCATATACCATTTTATTGTATGGTCTATTATTATTCATTCCTTTTGAGTTTTCACACCAGTGTTTATTATTATTATTATTATTATTATTATTATTATTATTATTATTATTATTATTATACTAAAGTCGAGTTAATCAACTTTTACTTCCTAGAGGATTTTTTTATTATTTAGTTTAATGACAGGAAAATTATACTAAGTTATTCCTTACTTTTAGGATTGAATTATGTTTGATAAAAATTCTGTTTTAATTGGTTCAAATTAGTCGTAATTTGCAATTAAGTCAAAAACCGACCAATCTCTTATTTTACTTTGCGTCTATCTCTTTCTTCCCCTCTATGTATATCTTGACAACCTCCTCGTTATATAATGTTAGTTTCACTGGAGAGTAGAGAGAGAGAGAGAGAGAGAGAGGAGAGAGAGAGAGAGAGAGAGAAGAAGAGAGAGAGTGAGTGAGAAACTGGAGAATTTGAAATGTATTTTATGTTAAATTTAACAACCGGCAAACCGTAGCTTAAATGAGGGCAAACATTCCCGTTCTTAGAAAGCATATTGATAATGATTTAAAGGTTTCATCCGGCCGTATTTATTTTCAAATTTTTTCAATTCACTTTGGGAAACTCCCTTTTCCCTAATCCCAATTATCTACCCAGAGCTGAATGGGTGACCCAATGGGTCACGTGTTGTCTTGTATATATATAAATAAATAAATATATATATATATATATATATATATATATATATATCAATGTGTATGGTTGGCACTATTATACTTGAGAAGCGGTAGTAATCCAACGTACAGTGTTATTAGAAGAGTGCTCAATATCTGTGATAGATCGTTAATAGATAAATAAATAAATGAATGTTTTAGTTTATATTTATTTACACTGGTACAATTTTGCTATCCTTGATTTCTTGCTGTGTCGCAGTCATCAGGTAACGAAAATGTTTTGAAAATGATATAAATTGATATGATTTATATCATGAGCATCATTTTTGCGACACAGCAAGAAACCAATGGTAGCAAAAATTGTACCAATGTAATATATATAAACTATATATATATATATATATAATATATATATATATATATATATATATAGTATGAACAAAAAGTAATAAAACAAACAGAATATTTTTATATGTTATTTATTCTGAACTAGTTTCGACCTTAGGTCATCGTCAAGAGAAAATTTCTAATTTGAAGAAATTGTTTTTAGATTTTTTGAAAGGGAGCATTATGGAAAAAAATGGAGTATTTTTGAGGGTTTGACATGCTTTTAAAATCCGGGTAGAAGAGTGTGTTAGTAGTAGCAAGTCCATCTGTTCCGTGAAAAACCTCTTTGAGGTGGGTTATTTTTTGAATGCTCTTATATATATTATATATGATGAGTAAATATATTTATCTATATTTATATATATATATATATATATATATTATATATATATATATATATATATATATATATCCATTCACTAGTGGATTGAGCACTTTGGAGGGAATTTCTCTGACGACTGCCAAATAAGCTTAACAAGGCAACGCTCTCCTATGAAAGGGATAGAGCACTCTATGACGGCCTTTATACATACACAGGTGCGTGTATTTATCAGTTAAAATCCCTCTTCCAGTTTGTAGGTGACGGTGGCCGAGTGCTTGAACAGCCGGAGTTATAATGAATCGATCAAGTTTCCATCTCGGCTGGCGTTAGATTGCAAATGTCTAGCCACACTAAATACCTCGAAACACGTTTTTTGGCATGAATATATAATATATATATATATATATATATATATATATATATATATATATATATATATATATGTGTGTGGTGTGGAGAAAGGTAGACAAACACGGGATGCTGTACAAGATGGACGTTTATTGTAGGTAGAATTGTAAGTGTGGCGCTCCACCTCAACCAAAAAATCTCCCTGGTCTAGCGCTAGCGAAAAGGGGATAGACTCCCGCGCAGTCCGGTTAATACTAACAAATGGCCACTCCGCCAACTTTATTTTTTTAATCATCATCATCATCATCATCAGGTTTCGTTGACATCACAGATTCCCATGACTCTCTCTCTCTCTCTCTCTCTCTCTCTCCCTCGCTAACCGACCCTATTTTTCCTTGCTCTTGGCAGATCTTTCGCGCGGTATTCATAATTCTCACAGAATTGATTGATTAGGATTTTGCTGGACGGCCTACTCCAGTGTGTCCATGAGTAGGTTCCCGCAAGGAAACGTCACTTAAGAGTTCTTTCTTACTTCTCCAACAGTGTCCAGCAAGTCTTATTCGTCTTACTTGGATGGTTTGTGCGATAGGGTGTAAGTGGTCATACAGCTGTTGGTTTGTGGGGTTCTACTTTCAAGACAGCACTTAGCGTCATTGTGTAGTTCCCATCAGACTGGTAGGTCTCTCAAACTTGACTCTATTTATAGAAAGGACATTCATATTTTTAGACGTTGTTTTGTTGTTTAATAAACCTTTAGAATTAAAGAATTGACCAAATAAACATCCATCTTCTACAACATGTGTTTGTCTATCTTTCTCTACATATTGTCGGATTAATCACCTCCCTTATATATATATATATATATATATATATATATA
>CM042171.1:2956928-2984428 GCA_023376005.1 Doryteuthis pealeii | reverse complement strand
TAATTCATTCCATCTATTTTTCTCTTATTTTGTATGTAAAAATAACTACAGTATGTTTAGCTCCCCCCCCTCTCTCTCTCTCTCTCTTTCTTATGTAATCTTGTAGATACTACAGCAACCAAAAAGAACATGATCCCACTATAAATATTAAGAGAATGCTTTTGGATTTAGTGTTATATACCTCTTTTATTCTTCTGGCCGGATCTGCTTCTTCTATCTTCTAATGGTCGGGTATATCTTCTACAGGTCTCGTCTGGTCTTTCTTATCTGGGGATTCCGTGTCTGGTTCTGCTGGGGACCATTTCTTATCAGAAGCCTTGTGTCATTGTTAGCTTTTAGTAATAACAACAAGACTTCGATTTAACTTTGATGTTATTTATTCCGGATCCCAGAACCAGACAAAATGCGCGCGGAGAGTCACATCTTGCTAGCTTCAGTCTTAACTCTCAACTAACTTACTGAGTTGTCCACCTTAAACCGGAAGGGGGGCTTTCTATCGGGGTTCCGTTCTCACGATTCTATCCCCAGAAAGCAAGGTGAGAGTGAGGTCAAGCATTGTCACTCACTCTCAAGGCCATCAGCTGTACTGATCGCCATAAGGATTTCTATACTACCTTAAAAAGTAATAGGGATCCAATTAATATGTAACATTAGTGGCCAAAACTGGTTATTAAAGATGTAACAACTAAAGAAGCACATCGACAAAAATAGCAGTTTAAAACAAAAATAATTATAAACATCGATAATTATAAGTTCTAAAAAATAAGATAAAACGCGTCCAGGTTTGATGGGGCGTTAGAATGCACCGACTGCACTTCTGCAGAGGGGTAAGACTCCCACAATGGGGCCACCTGTTGGCCGTGGGGGACGACCTGTGATGCTTAAGGATAGAGCCCAGGTGGATGAGCAGTCCATGACTTGCAATACTCCTATCTTGGGCAAGACTGGCGGTCGGAGAGGCCCCCTCCGATCAATCAGCTGGTCACGTCAAGCCGTAGCACCTATATGATTTAACCAACCCTATTGCCCTTATGACAAGCCCCAACCCCTTTTTATCATATGGGTGCTAGAAGGCGGTGGCTGCGGGTCTACATGCCCTGGGAATGACGTTAAACTCTATCTGATGGTGAGGTTCCAGTTTTGAAGGTTTGGGGAATGCGGAGCACCACATTCATCACCATTGCTCCCTAGTCCACTCTGACCCGGAGTGGTAGTACCTGTTAGGGTCCCATCTAAAATAGAAAAATGTATTTATAAAACAATTGTATTATCCATTAAGAATTGATTTATTTCAAAACTTTATCGGCATTAAATGACCCATGGAGGTTGATATGCCGTAAAACAAAACAAACCAAACCTCAGGTTTGAATTGTAGAATGGGCGATGCAATGTTTTCTTATTGTCTATAGCGCAGTGGTTCCCAAACATTTTAGTACCACGCCCCACTTTTTTTATCACAAATTTCTTCATGTCCCCCACCTGTTAATTGTTTAGTATGAGAGACAGATAAGTATATAAACAGGAAACGTGTATTTGTGTTTAATTCAATACAGCTTCCATGCTTTATTGTGCACATTTAATTTGGTTGTAGTTAGTTGTTTTAACAATGCTAAAGAGTCCAGTCAGCCCTAATATTTACCCATAGCTGGGAGAGGGGAACGGTTAGGTTTATGCCTTTTCCAAAGGCACTGGAGTCATGTGAAACACAAACAGCTGCATCCAGGATTTACAATTGGTTCACTGCTTCCATTTTCTAAGAGATTCCCTTCCCCTAGTCTGATCGCCTTAACAAGGCTAAAGAACCCTACTATTTACCCATAGTTGGAGGAGGGGAACAGATGGATTCATGCCTTTCTCAAGGGCATTGGTCAAATGAAACACAAACAGCCTCATCCAGGATTTACAATTGGTTCACTGCTACAATTTTCTAAGAGTTTCTCTTCTCCTAGACTGGTTGCTTTAACAATGCTAAAATTCCCTGTCAGCTCTACTATTTACCCGTAGCTGGGGGAAGATCAGATGGATTTATGCCTTTCCCAAAGAGCATTAGAGTCTAGTGAAATACAAACAGCCTCGTCCAGGATTTAAACATGATTCACTGCTTGCATTTTCTAAGAGTCTCTCTTCTCCTAGACTGGTTGCTTTAACAATGCTAAAAATCCCTGTCAGCCCTACTATTTACCCATTGCTGGGGGAGGGGAACAGATTGATTCATGCCTTTCCCAAGGGCATTAGAGACATATGAAACACAAACAGCCTCATCTAGGATTTACAGTTGGTTCACTACTCCATTTCTTAGAGTTTCCCTTCTCCTAGACTGATAGTCTTAACGTAGCTAAAGAGCCCAGGTTGCCGGGGGAGGGGAACATAGATTCATGCCTTTCCCAAGGGCATTAGAGACATGTGAAACACAAACAGCCTAATCCAGGATTTATAATTGGTTCACTGCTTCCATTTTCTAATAGATTCCCTTCTCCTTGACTGGTTGACTAAATAAGACTAAAAAAAAGAGAAAAAACTCAGTCTGCCCTATTATTTACCCATAGCCGGAGAGCATAGGTGCGTTTATGCCTTTCCCAAGGGCATTAGAGTGGGTATTTGCTTCATACCCCACTTGTATGGGCTGGGCACAATGCCTCGTTTTAACGTGGGCCCATCCACAAGCCGAAGCTCATGGGTGGGAAAGAACAAAAATTGCGTCGATCCCTTCGGCATTCCCCTCAAGGGGGCGCCTCAGGCGCTGGGCAATAAACCCAGTATTGCCTGGGGGTAGCCCCCTGGAATCGACGCTATTAATTCAACACGACCGGTCTAGTGGCCGAAGCACCCCGGACCCCTGAAGAACGGGCTGGTAGTGGAGTGATTCCCAAGGACATTAGAGTGTATTGAAACAAAAACAGGATTTGAAGTCGATCACAGATTCCATTTTCTACGAATATAACCGTTACAAAAAAAGTTAAAAAATAATAAAAAGCGGCTGGAAGAGTAAGATGTATTTTTGGGGCCTCCCGCTTGGTTGTACAACATAAAGTATTTTTAACGTGAGGGTGTCATAATCATCATCATCCTGTCGCACTGGCAGAACGTATATCCATCACAGTCTCTCGTCATCCTTCCCTAACATTCATTGCTCCCGGGAGGTCCTCTGCACAGCATCCAGTATCCGCGCAGAGCTGATCTATGTACGTTTTTGTTGGGTGAACCACTCTGGCGCGCCTATGTGTTGGCTACCACAGAAGAACGTCACTTATGAGTTCATCCTTGCTTATCCAGCAGTGCCCAGCGTGTCTTGTTCGCCTCACACGGATGGCTTGAGGGATATGTGGCAGGTGGCCATACAGCTGTTTTCTCGGGGGAGTGTTGTTTCCACGTCTTGTTTAATCTAGTCCCATCTAGCTTATTCAACGCTAGAGAGTGTCATATCGTACCTAAATAAGGAGAATGGAATAATCTGTTTTCCTATAAATATAGTCTGACGAAACCTCGAGGAGAGGAACACTGAGATCTTATGGGAATTGCTACCTAGCAATTGTTAATTACTCTGTTCACTACCGCCTTGTCGGCTGGGCGTTAGAATGCACCGACTGCACCTCTGCAGAGGGGTAAGACTCCCCCAATGGGGCCACCTGTTGGCCGTGGGTGGCGACCCGTGATGCTTAAGGATAGAGCCCAGGTGGATGAGCAGTTCATGACATGCATTACTCCACTTTAACCCTATCTTGGGCTAGACGGGCGGTCAATCGGCTGGTCACGTCAAGCCGTAGCACCTATATGATTTTCCCAACCCTATTGCCCTTATGGCAAGCCCCAACCCCTTTTTATCATATGGGTGTTAGAAGGCGGTGACTGCGGGTCTACATGTCCTGGGAATGACGTTAAACTCTATCTGATGGCGAGGTTCCAGTTTTGGAGGTTTGGGGAATGTGGAGCACCCCTTCATCACCATTGCTCCCTGATCCACTCTGACCCGGAATGGTAGTACCTGTTAGGGTCCCATCTATGGGTTAAATAGAAAAATGTATTTATAAAAAAAATTGTATTATCCATTAAGAATTGATTTATTTCAAATCTTTATCGGCATTAAATGACCCACTGAGGTTGATATGCCGTAAAAGAAAACAAACAAACAAATCTGTTCACTAGTATCTTGCTTAGTAAACCTTTTTTCCTTCTCTTTAATACTCGTTGTGTTTCTTCGAATTTTCTCTGTTAACTCTGATACTTGAGTTACACCAATGAACCACGCACAAACCGAATCTCCTGAGATGGCCAGTGCAAAAAAATGCATGGTTCTCGACGGCATCCCCTTAAATATTTGCCTACTTAAAGCCGCTAACAGTGGCTCTCCCATGACTGTGATTCTGTCGTAATCCGCGGGCAGCGACTCTTTCCCGCGTCAGATGTTTACACTAAAATAATCCCTACGTGAACACACCTGTCATCTTTTTTTCTTTCAACGAATCGACCCTAAGACTGTTACTTATTGCAATAGTAAAATAAAATACCAATAAAATTTGGTACAGCCGTGGGGGAAATTTGGTAGGTAAAGAGTTAAGCGGCGCAGCGCTGGGAAGAGAAGTACTTTGATCTCTGAAAGAGGGAACAGATACTACACTCTCATCCCAGTCAAATACATAAATATTGCCGCCATTTTTTGACGAGAATCGAGGGAAGTTTTTAAAATTTTTCTAATTTTTAATTTTTTTTAAAGAAAACCTTTGTTTCGTATCGAACCCGTAATGTCAGTATCTTCTGACGAAGTGAACAATCACGAAATAATTGTGTTCTTTGTCAATTCTGAAAATTCTGAATTTGCGGGGCGGGGGGGGGGGGGGGGGGACAAAAAAACAAAAAATAACAAATTCGAAAATCAATTCGCTCGAATGTCAAAAGATGACGGGTTGACCTTCGTTAAATTTGAAGTCTCGTAAGAAGATGCGAGATCTCGACCTTTCACGGAAAATCACGTAACCTTCTGGACGGAGGCACATCCTCCGATTCGAGTCATCCGTTGCGAACACACCTCCTTCTTCTTTTGCTCTGGCCATCTTTCTACCCCCCTCTCCCTCTCTCTCTCTCTCTTCCCCTCTCTCTCCTTGAAAAAGCGACCACCCCCCATACCCTGCAGATAACTCGGCCACCCGCTCCTCCTTCTTAACCTCGACATCAAAATCTTTGAATAGTCCGTTTTGGACATCGGGGAATAGTGCAAGTAAATGCGATTACGAGAATTGGATAAAGTGACAGTTCTGAATGCATTTTGTAGACAAATGATATCTTTGTTGGACGCCATCGAGGCAAAAGAAAATTTAAAAAGGCCATCCAAGCGGCTTCCCAAGAACAATGTAATTTCCAAAGTTATATAACTATATCTATCATCCTCTATTTCTTGATGGAATATGCTATCTATCTATCTATCTATCTATCTGTTCATATCTTTCTATCTGTCGGTTCATATTTATCTATCTCTCTGTTCATATCTATCTATCTATCTATCTATCTATCTATCTGTTCATATCTTTCTATCTATTTCTACGTTCATATCTATCTATCTATCTATCTCTATCTATCTAATGTTATATAACTATATCTATCATCCTCTATTTCTTGCTGGAATATGCTATCTATCTATCTATCTATCTATCTATCTATCTGTTCATATCTTTCTATCTATCTCTCTGTTCATATCTATCTATCTATCTATCTATCTATCTATCTAATTTATATAACTATATCTATCATCCTCTATTTCTTGCTGGAATATGCTATCTATCTATCTTATCTATCTATCTATCTATCTATCTATCAATCTGTTCATATCTTTCTATCTATCTCTCTGTTCATATCTATCTATCTATCTATCTATCTGTCTATCTAATGTTATATAACTATATCTATCATCCTCTATTTCTTGCTGGAATATGCTATCTATCTATCTTATCTATCTATCTATCTATCTATCTATCTATCAATCTGTTCATATCTTTCTATCTATTTCTACGTTCATATCTATCTATCTATCTATCTATCTATCTATCTATCTAATGTTATATAACTATATCTATCATCCTCTATTTCTTGCTGGAATATGCTATCTATCTATCTATCTATCTATCTATCTATCTATCTGTTCATATCTTTCTATCTATCTCTCTGTTCATATCTATCTATCTATCTATCTATCTGTCTAATGTTATATAACTATATCTATCATCCTCTATTTCTTACTGGAATATGCTATCTATCTATCTATCTATCTATCTATCTATCTGTTCATATCTTTCTATCTATCTCTCTGTTCATATCTATCTATCTATCAATCGATCTATCTATCTATCTGTTTGTCTGTTAATGTCTTTATGTCTATCTGTCGGTTCACATCTATCTATCTCTCTGTTCATATCTATGTATCTATCTATCTATATCTCTATGTTCATATCTATCTATCTGTCTATCTATCTATCTATCTATCTATCTATCTATCTATGTTCATATCTTTCTATCTATCTAATGTTATATAACCATATCTATCATCCTCTATTTCTCGTTAGTATCTATCTATCCATCTATCTATCTGTCTGTCTATTTATCTATCTATCTATCCATATCTTTCTATCTGTCGGTTCATATCTATCTATCTCTCTGTTCATATCTATCTATCTATCTATTTATCTATCTATCTATCTATCTATCTATCGCTCTGTTCATAGCTATCTATATATCTATCTATCTCTCTGTTCATATCTATCTATCTGTCTGTTTGTCTGTCTGTCTGTCAGTCTGTTCATATCTATCTATCTCTCTGTTCATATCTATCTATCTATCTATCTATCTATCTATTTCTCTGTTCATATCTATCTATCTGTCTGTCTGTCTGTCTGTCAGTCTGTTTATATCTATCTATCTCTCTATCTCTCTGTTCATATCTATCTATCTGTCTGTTTGTCTGTCTGTCTGTCAGTCTGTTCATATCTATCTATCTATCGATCTGTTCATAACTATCTATCTATCTATCTATCTATCTCTCCGTTCATATCTATCTATCTGTCTGTTTGTCTGTCTGTCTGTCAGTCTGTTCATATCTATCTATCTATCTATCTATCTCACTGTTCATATCTATCTATCTGTCTGTGTGTCTGTCTGTCTGTCAGTCTGTTCATATATATCTATCTATCGATCTGTTCATAACTATCTATATATCTATCTATCTATCTGTTTTTCTGTTCATGTCTTTATATCTATCTCTCTGTTCATATCTCTCTATCTCTCTATCTGTTCATATCTATCTATCTATCTATCTATCTATCTGTTCATATCTTTCTATCTATCTAATGTTATATAACCATATCTATCATCCTCTATTTCTCGTTGGTAGCTGCTATCTATCTATCTATCTATCTATCTAGCTAGCTAGCTAGATAGCTAGCTAGCTAACTATCTGTCTGTCTATCTATCTATCTATCCATATCTTTCGGTTCATATCTATCTATCTCTCTGTTCATATCTATCTATCGCTCTGTTTGTCTGTCTGTCTGTCAGTCTGTTCATATCTATCTATCTATCTGTCTATCTGTTTGTCTGTTCATGTCTTTATATCTATCTGTCGGTTCATATCTATCTATCTCTCTGTTCATCTCTCTCTCTCTCTCTCTCTCTGTTCATATCTACCTATCTATCTGTCTGTCTGTCAGTCTGTTTATATATATCGATCTGTTCATAACTTTCTATCTATCTGTCGATTCATATCTATCTACCTATCTATCTATCTATCAATCTATCTATCTGCTAATATCTATCTAGCTATCTGTCAGTACATATCTATCTATTGCTCTGTTCATATCTATGTATCTATATATCTATTCATATCTTTCTATATATTTGTCTGTTTATATATATATATATCGATCAGTTGATATCTATCTATCTATCTATCTATCTGTCTGTCTGTCTGTCTGTCTGTTCATATATATCTATCGATGAGTTCATATCTATCTATCAATCTATTTATCTATTCATATCTTTCTATATATCTGTATGTTTATATATATCGATCATTGATATCTATCTATCTATCTATCTATCTATATATATATCTATATCTTGTCTGATCTATCTATCTATCTATCTCATTCATATATCATATCTATTCTATATATCTGTATGTTTATATATCTATATCATATATCTATCTATCTATCTATATATCTATCGATCAGTTGATATCTATCTATCTATCTATCTATCTATCTATCGATCAGTTGATATCTATATCTATCTATCTATCTATCTATCTATCTCTATCTTAATATCTTCTATATATATTATATATATCTATCTATCTATCTATCTATCTCTATCGATCAGTTGATATCTATCTATCTATCTATCTATATCTGTCTGTCTGTCTGTCTGTCTGTCTGTCTGTCTCATATATATCTGTCTATCTATCCTATCTGTCTATCTGTCAGTCTGTATCTATCGATCTGTTCATAACTTTCTATCTATCTGTCGATTCATATCTATCTACCTATCTATCTATCTATCAATCTATATATCTGCTAATATCTATCTAGCTATCTGTCAGTACATATCTATCTATTGCTCTGTTCATATCTATGTATCTATATATCTATTCATATCTTTCTATATATTTGTCTGTTTATATATATATATATCGATCAGTTGATATCTATCTATCTATCTATCTATCTGTCTGTCTGTCTGTCTGTCTGTTCATATATATCTATCGATGAGTTCATATCTATCTATCAATCTATTTATCTATTCATATCTTTCTATATATCTGTATGTTTATATATATCTATCGATCAGTTGATATCTATCTATCTATCTATCTATCGATCAGATATCTATCTATCTATCTATCTATCTATATGTCTGTCTGTCTGTCTGTCTATTCATATATATCTATCGATCAGTTCATATCTATCTATCAATCTATTTATCTATTCATATCTTTCTATATATCTGTATGTTTATATATATCTATCGATCAGTGATCTATCTATCTATCTATCTATCTATCTATCTATCTATCTATCTATCTATCTATATATCTATCGATCAGTTGATATCTATCTATCTATCTATCTATCTGTCTGTCTGTCTGTCTGTCTGTCTGTCTATTCATATATATCTATCGATCAGTTCATATCTATCTATCTATCTATCTATCTATCTATTAATATCTTTCTATATATCTGTCTGTTTATATATATCTATCGATCAGTTGATATCTATCTATCTATCTATCTATCTATATATCTATCGATCAGTTGATATCTATCTATCTATCTATCTGTCTGTCTGTCTGTCTATTCATATATATCTATCGATCCGTTCATATCTCTCTATCTATATATCTATCTATCTATATGTCTGTCAGTCTGTTCATATATATCTATCGATCTGTTCATATCTGTTGACATCTATTTCAATCTTTTGATATCGATTTATCTATATCTTTTGTTTTTATCTGTATAACTATATATCTATCTCATTTCTAATGTTATATAACCATATTAATCACCCTTTAACTCCCGTCGGAATACACATTCTATCTATCTATCTATCTATCTATGTCAATCGGTTCATATATATCAGAATCGGTTCATATCTATCTATATATCTAAGTATTTTCATATCTGATTATCTATACCAAAGAGTTCCCATCTATCTGTATCATTTATCAAGTTATATGAACTTGCACATATATATATATCTTATTATAATGGAGATTATGTGTTTGGTTGTCTGTAACCGAAACTATATCACTGCTTAAGTCACTATCCATTTTGCTATTATACATCACATTCTCCATGAATCATTTTATTTCAAGCCTCAATTATTAATAAAATTGTTTTTTTTATTATTAATACTGCTGGCCGTATCTACGTACTAATAACATGCAATTGTATTCATATATACAACAAAATAGCAGTTTACAGTGTGAACGGCAAACCTAATTTGCATATTGATATTTAAAATTTGATTTTAATAAATATGTGCTTAGTATTATTGATTTCTAATTATTTGATTTTATCTTAATGAATATGAGCAAAAATCTCGGAGATAAATCTTAAAAGAAATCAATTAACAAAAAGAAATAACTGTAATTTTATTCTTTACTTCCTGATTTAACTAAATAGTTAAATTAGAAAAAATTAGCAAGGAAAGACAGAGGTGATGGAAGAGAAAGCTACAGATGTTATATTTTTCGATTATACCCCTCTCTGTTTCAAATCATTTTATCTGCATTCTTATTTAAGTTTCTTTAGACTTTCTAATTTAATATAATATTTTATTATATTAATACTTGCACCCGGAGGGTGCATATATTTGCTAGTATATATATATATATATATATATATATATATATATATATATATATATATATATACCAACCTCTCCACATAAACATGAAGTGATAGAAGGTCAGTTTCTTAACCGGAGTTTAACAGGTTTGATTTCAGTTTTCTAGACTGTTAGACTACCCAAGTTTAAAGTGTACAGCCTGCCTGTCAATTACCCATAGATGGATTGATAGTAGTTGAATGCACATATTTCCAACGTGTTTTAGTGTTATGTGAAATACAAACTTACGCATTATACAACCATATATATCAGTATGCACATCTCTCTCTCTCTCTCTCTCTCTATATATATATATATATATATATATATATATATCGTATCTATAGCTCTGCTGATGAGGCCTAATAGGCCGAAATATACATACAGAGATTGATTTTTCTCGATTTGTTTAGCCTTACATTTAAATAGGTAAATCCCGCCTAATTAATTATTAATGAATTAACTTTCAAAAATTAGGTTCGACTTCAATTAGGCACATATTCTCCCAAATATTGTCGGCTGAAAATAGCCATATCACAAACATCTCGTAAGTTCGTGTAGAGGTCACTTAAGAGGAATATAAACACCTACTACTTAACAAAACGAAGAAATCTTGCTAAGTCCATTTGGTGTGGAGGTAAGACGCTTGCCTGACAATTTGACAGACAGGTTTCGAATCACACACGGGGCGAACTTCGTATCTATAGCTCTGCTGATGAGGCCTAATAGGCCGTAATGTACATACAGAGATTGATTTTTCTCGATTTGTTTAGCCTTACATTTAAATAGGTAAATCCCGCCTAAATAATTATTAATGAATTAACTTTCAAAAATTAGGTTCGACTTCAATTAGGCACATATTCTCCCATATATATATATATATATATATATATATATATATATATAAAGGGGCAAGGTTAGTTCAATACCAGCCCTCACCAACTCAGCGTATGAGTAGCACATGGATCTGTGCGGTAAAGTAAGGAGCTGATGGTAGGTGTGGCGCTCCACCTCAGACGCAAAACAATCTCCTTGGTCTAGAGCTAGTGAAAAGGGGATAGACACCCTCGCTGATTGGCTAATACCGACATTAGGCCGCCCCGACGACTTTACTTATATATGTATTTTTTTTTTTTTTAATTAATCTAACTTACACGTGTTTCGGTCAGAAGTTTATCCATGTGTATATTGTTTTATCTATTATTATTTTTAAATAACAAAAATGTAGAAATATCGACCTTCCTCAGAGTAAATCCTTATTTTTGAAACAAAATTCGTTGGCGTGTTGCATAAATATCCTATTTTATCCATTCAATATTTTCTTTCCTTTATTTCTCTTTTCAACATACAGTCGGATTCACTTCCATTTTTATTTTTACACACACACACACACACACACACACACACACACACATATATATATATATATATATATATATATATATATATAAGAAAATAAAATAGAAATTAGAAGGCTATTGACAATGCAATGTAAAAGCAATAGGTGATGTTTATTTACCTGTTTCGTAAATTTTCGAAATAAAAATTTTCGGGATATATATATAATATATATATATATATATATATATATATATATATATATATATATATATATATTGTCATCCACAGACATCGTTTTTCGGGGTAATACGTCTCTTTGGTAAAGCTAGACATTTGCAGGTTACCTCCTGCCATGATGAAAAACACGATCGATTCATCATTAGTCAGGCTGCTAAACCACTCTGACATCGTCACCTGCAAATTGGAAGGAGGATTTTAACTGATAAATACGCACACCAGTATATATGTAAAGACAGTCAGAGAGTGCTCCATACCTTTTTATAGAGCGTTGCCTTTTTAAGATCAGTTGGCGGTCGTCAGCAAAATTCCTCCTTATATGTGTGTATATATTATATATATATATATATATATATATAAATATATATACATCATCTATTAATCTATCAATCTCAGTCTCTTCCCTCTCCTTCTCTCCTTCTCTCTCTCTCTTACTCTCTCTTTCTCTCTCTCTCTCTCTCTCTCTCTATATATATATATATATATATATATATGTGTGTGTGTGTGTGTGTGTGTGTGTGTGTTAAAGATTAGTGGGACAGAGGACCAAAAGTCAGACCTGTATATGTAGGAGATATATTTTGCCGTGCAAACGACTGATGAAGCCGAGCTCAATCCACGACGAAATATATCTCCTACATACTATCCTCCTATCCTCATATATATATATATATTATATATATATATATATATATATGTATATAAATATGTACACATTTATATAATCTGTCAATCTATCCATCTCCGTCTCTTCTATCTCTTCTCTCTCTCTTTCTCTTTCTCTTTCTCTCTTTTTCTAACGTCTCTCTCTTTCTCTCCCGTCTCTCTCTTTTTATATCTCCTCATTCTCTCCTCTCTCCCTTTTTCTCTCTTTCCCCTGTCTCTTTTATATCTCCTGTCGCTCTTTTTCTCTAATCTCTCCCTCTATTTTTCTCCCTCTCTCTCTCTCTCTCTCTCTCTCTCTCTCTCTCTCTCTCTCTATATATATATATATATATATATATATATATATATATACCTCTCGTTGGATTGATTTGACATCATTTTGTTCAGCCATGTATTGTTCGGTTCATGTTTCTGTGTTTGATTAATCTTTCGAAAAACGGTGACGCCAAAATGAGCCCTAGGCGAAAAAGACCGAAGGGAAGAATATGGTTGTAGATTTGCCAAAGGACATAAAGCAACAGTTTTCAATACTTCCTGTGTTCGTGTAATTCCATTGGCCTCTTGGTCTCTTCTGCCATCGAGGACTGAACGACAGAAAAATATACGATTATCATTCAAACAAAAGGACAGTTGACTGAGTAAAGCAAATCTCCTCATATTATCAAGCACCTTCCACAGTATCATATCACGAACAGTCTGTCCTTTCGGCTGTGGCTGTAGAATACGCCAACTGCGTGGTAGATGTGGTTTAGTCTCTCTGGTCTATTGCTAGTGAAAAGGAGATAGACTCCCTTGCTGTCGGTCTGTTGCCGATTTTACTTATTTTACCGCTTACTCAGTACGTCATTAGATCCCATAAAAGAAATATACTTCACTTTAATTAGATAAAGGAGTTAGGTTAAGACAGTTCTAAGTGACAGTTATCTCTGGACTGTAGGTTCAAGCCTGGCCAAGGGCAGCAGTAAGATAGAATAATAATTAACACAACTTCACGCCTTTACCCCAGCTATGGTTAGCGGAATGAGATCAGGATACCCCCGTGGATTGAATAAAGTTAGGTTCAAAGTTCTGTGATGGCTCCCGATTACGACAAAAAGTTCCCAATTACAACAAGAAGGTTCCCGAGTCTGAGAAGGTTCCCGAGCCCGAAGAGAAATACCTGAAGAAGGCCGGTGGGTACATCGGCCGAAACGTTGTACATATAACTATAAAGATGAGGACAATAGTCCGAATAAAACAGATAATACTAATCATCAAGCCTCATCTCAAACATTCAGAGAAATAAATATACTTCACCCTAAAAAAATTTAAAAAAAACGGCACAGGCTATTACAAATACAGACTACGCAGATGATCTTGTACTAGATACATCTGCACAAACAGAATCACCACCGGAGAGCTTTTCTTGTATGCCCACATCTCGGGCATATATATATATTTACCAACCCCTCCGCACGAGCAGGGTGCGACACAGGGTCAATTTGTTAAGCGGAGTTTAAAAAAGTAAAGTCGTTGGGGTGGTCTAAAAGTCGGTATCAGCCAATCAGCGAGGGAGTCTATCCCCTTTCGCTAGACCAAGGAGATTGTTTTTGAATCTGAGGTGGAGCGCCACACCTACCACCAGCTCCTTACTTTACCACAGAGATCCCTGTGCTACACATACGCTGAGTTGGCCAGGGCCGGTTTCGAACTAGCAACCTTGCTGTTTCTAGCCGAACGCTCTACCGACGAGAGCTAACCCTTTCAGAGTTTTCCTTCTCCTAAACTGGTTACCTAGCCATGGTTAAAGATCCCAGTCTACCCTGCTATTTACCCATAGCAGGAGGGAGAATTAGATTCATACCTTTCCCAAGGGTATTAGCGCCATGTGAAATGCCACCAGCTTCGTCCAGGAATTGAACTCGGGTCGACGAGTCTATTTCCTACGACCTAACCATTACACTACGCGCCTCATATTATATGCATCTCGGACATATAATTGGATAGAAGGACAGAGTGGATGAGGGGTTCTTACTTGTTAACTCGGCCGATTCTCGGGCTGATTTCTTCGGGTTGATTCATCTTTCTTTTTCGGGTTCATTTCTTCGGGCTGGTCCATTCTTATTTCAATAACTTAACAAGACTATTTTTTATTCTAAGCTTTTATCACCAACAACCCCAGCCCCTATAAAACCGCAGTAATGAGTGCGACATCTTGAGAGCTGACAACATGTCTGCTCTCACCCAATAACTAGTCGCATCTAATCTTAAACTAATCTCCCACGCCTCTAATGGCGCGTTTTTCAAGGTGTCAAGTAAAAAGATTATTACCCATCAATAACCATCGAGGTAACTTTCCACTGGACCCCCGTTATTCTGAATCTAACGAACCCTGATTCAAAATATCTTACTACAGGTTCGTACATAATTCATAAGCTACCTATGAATTATGTAACAGCCTTGAATGCGCGGCAAGTGGCATTGGCTCCTATATGAACTCATGCATTTCATGCATTCTTCCACGGGGGTATCTCCATACTGGAAGCTAAATCTCCAATATTAGTAGTCATGTTCACATAACTAAGTAGTAATATCTCATCTACAGAAAACAATGTCAATGCATGCGTAGGAACGGCATGGACTGGTAAAAAGATATTATCCATCATATGGAAATCTGATCTCACTGATAGAATAAAGAGAAACTTCTTCCAAGCCGTGCCCGTATCAGTGCTACTGTACGGCTGCACCACCTGGACCCTAACGAAGCGCTTAGAGAAAAAGTTACATGGGAGCTACACAACGATGTTGCACGATGTCTTGAAAATAATCTTGGAAACAGCTGTACGAGTCCTTGCCTGCTATTACACAAACCATCCAAGTGTGACGAATAAGATACGCTGGACTGTTGGAGAAGACAGGACGAACTCATAAGTGACGTTCTACTATATACACATACACATGGACACACTAGTGTAGACCGACAGCAAACACTTACATTAATCAGATATGTACGGATTTTAGATACCGTATGAAAAACCTGACAGTTGTAGATAAAGAATCATGGGAATCCTTGCTGACAGCGAGGTTTGATGATGATGAATAACGAATACAATTTATTGTTTAATGTGGCCTTCTAATCAATTTGTGCTGTTACATAATCTATGTGGTAGCATAAATTCTTGACAGAACCTGTAGCGACATTTCAAGGGGGCCAAGTGGGAAAATACCAGATCCGTTGGTACCCCTGACCCCAAAGGCGCGAATCTCGCGCGTCAAAGGATTAGTTAGTTTAGCTTTTAGTTTCAGCCTCAGATTGAAGCAGAAAGCACGGACATCTCTCCGCTGGGGATGTTAACTTATATATATGATGTTGTTGCGGAGTCCACATATGCTTTTTTGTTGCTATATATGTCTATCCCAAACCATTGACAAAGACAGATATACGCTCCTCAAAATAGAGGCCATAAAATAGTCAAAGACATCTAGGCTTTACATTTCAATGGTGGACCGATCAACCATCCAATGTATCCAGAGCATTTCTTCATTTAAAAAATTATTTATAAAATCTATAACATTAAACAAAAAATTAAAGAGTTAATTTTATTCCAGACATTCCTATTAACAAACACTAATAATGATAAATGGTTTCATTTTGTCTTTGATCTACTCAGCATTTAGTGCATAAAAACTGTCTAGTCTTTAATACACCAAAATTTAAACTGTATACATTCAATATTTCCCAACTGAAAACATTACTTTATATAATAAAGTAATGCTTTAATTTTTAAAATATAGTAATGTTCAAAAAGATTTAATTTTATTGAAACGTATAAAAAATGATATTGATATTTGTCTGTCTTTACTTTTTATCAAATGACCCCAAAAACTAAATAATTATAAATCATTTGTAAGACGTTTATGATAGCAATACCATGTCCATCAATAAAGCCATATAGATTAAATTTAAATACATAAATAGTTGTAAATATTAAATAAAAAATAGTTTATTAAAAGAAAAAAAAAGACAAACAATTTAAAATGCAATATTATATTTATTCTAAGGGGTCATATACAAAATACAAATGAAATATAACCATAAAAACCAAGTGCATTATAGTCAAAACTTAGGTTCAAATTCTTCTCAAAGAGTAAGCTTTGATTGCTCCATACTAATAGCCTACAAATAGAGAAAAAATTAAAAGGACCTAAACGTTTTTAAAAAGAACGTTTTATTGTAAAAAAAAAAAAGAGGGAAAATAGGACAAGAATGGATTTTTGCTATTGTCATCTGGCAGTGCATGAACCCACTAATGGACAAACCCATTCTCCAAGGGAGACAATTACGTATTGCATCCGATAAGACCAGGAAAACCCCAATTAAAGATTTTGTAAGCAGATCATTTTTTCAATCCTTAATTTGGGAGAACATGGGCCAGAGGAATAAATATTGATCAAGGAAAAATGTTATTTCTCTGAATGTTTGAGATGAGGCTTGAAGATTAGTATTATCTGCGTTATTCGGACTATTGTCCTCATCTTCATTGTTATCTGTGCAACGTTTCGGCCGATATGCCCTCCGGCCTTCTTCAGGTATTTCTTGTCGGACTCGGGTACCTTCTCGGACTCGAGAACCTTCTCGGAATGAGAACAGGATACCCCCGTGGATTAAATAAAGGGTCGGGTTCAAAGTTCCGTGATGGCTCCCGATTACGACAAGAAGGTTCCCGAGTCCGAAAGAAGGTTCCCGAGTCCGACAAGAAATACCTGAAGAAGACGGGGCATATTGGCCGAAACGTTGTACAGATAAGAATGAAGATGAGGACAATAGTCCGAATAACGCAGATAATACTAAGGAAAAATGTATTGTGATCTAATTAATTGCATGACTAAAAAGTAGCCCTTAGAATAAGCCCTTAGAAAAAGAAGACATCTTGACGACCAGATGTCGACCAAAGAACTAGAAGAGGAAACATGGCTAACAGAAACAGTAAAGCAGAAATGAAGAACAAGTAAGTCTCTGTCTCTGTCTCTCTGTCTCTGTCACCCTCTCTCGATTATATACCCGATGCTAGGTATACAACAGTATGAGAGCCGCTGCTAGCGGTTCAGGAAAAGATCGCGGTGGTGGGAGAGCCACTGTGAGCGGCTTAGAGTGCGTGGATCACTGTTGTAACTAAAGTATCAAAGTTAAAAGAAAAAATAGGAAGAAACACAACGAGTATTATAGAGAAGGAAAAAGGTTTACTAAGCAAGATACTAGTGAACAGAGTAATTAGTACTTAGAAGAATTTTGGAGACCTGAGAAAGACTTGCTGTCACTTTCTGCCTAGTGAAAAATCTCCAGTTAAAACCGGTGTAAAAACAAACAAACAAAACCTCGCAAGGACTAAAATGATAATAATGACAATTTTCAATTATTCATTCTGTGTTAAGTAAGCCATTCATTAAGCAATCGTCCCCCTTTTTTTAAACAAAGAGCGCAAAGCATGCTGGGACTATTTGGGAAATAAAAAGTCGTTTTTATTTGTTTCAATGGCGGCCGTAATAAAACGACCCTTTCGCTCAAACAGTCCATTAGAACTACGCGATGACGTCTCTATTAGCTGTTATTAAAGGTTTTCGAAAGACGGTACCGTTTTTAGGAGAATCAATACTATTATCTCCCTGGCCATATGCAATCACTCCAGTATTCAAAGAGACAGACGACTTTTTGTTCTTTTCGTTAATGGTCGTTTTCTAGTTAATTTGATGTTTGGCAGAAGAAAGCACCATGCGAAAGCGAGGCAGTCTGGTCACGTGTGTCAGTTGATCCAATTGAAAAGGGGACTTTCGAACGGCAGACAACGACAATAACAAAGCTTTCAGTTTGTGAGGAAGATATAAAAACAAAAACGTTGATGTATTATTATTTTTTTTGACAATATCAGCTTCGGCTGAATAGAGTGGCGGGCTTTTTTTCAGGTTGCTCTGTTAAATGGCGAGCAATATATTTCCATTTGAATTAAAAGGAAACGCTTATTTTCCCGGAGAGAGGCATACTGACTAACCCCAGTTGTCAAAAAGATGATAAATTCCCACGGTAACAGCTCACTATTATCATAGTTCTTTTTTAACAGGAGGCTAAGTGACAGTAAGTCCCTTAAGATTTCCAGGACTAGTTCTGAGTGTTACAATCTTATGGGCCATCCTGTAGGCTTTAAGCAAGAGCGCATGTCCAGTGAATTGGATCCTTGGTAATCCTCTGATAAAGAATCCTTTGGTTCTTCTGGTAAAGAGTCCTGAGTATTGTAAGTCCCTCCTCAATGAGTGCTAGTAGAATTATGGCCAGTATCAGTGTTTAAGTAGTGTATCTGACATACTAAATTTTTAAAAGAATGTTTCTTGTGGACTCGATTTGTTCCCTGTCCTCGATTTCATTCAGTTTCTTTTCCATTTCGTTAGGTTACTTTGATTAATGTCACTAGCAAATATATGCACCCTCCGGGTGCAAGATTTAAGTTTTAATGTAATAAAATATTGTATTAAATTAGAAATGCTAATGAAACTAAATAAGACGCAGATAAAAAGATTGAAACGGGGGGGGTATAATCGAAAAAATAGAACAACTGAAACTTACACTTCCATCACTCTCGTCTTTCATTTTATTTTTTCTAATTTAAGTATTTAGTTAAAAGAGGAAGTAAAGAATAAAATTACAATTATTTCTTCTTGTTAATGGATTTCATTTAAGTTTTTATTGAAGAGATTTTATTGCTTATATTCATTAAAATAAAACCAAACAATTAGAAATTAATAGTACTAAACACATATTTATTAAAATCACATTTTAAAATATCAATATGCAAATTAGCCTTCCCGTTCACACTGTAAACCGTTATTTTGTTGTATATATAAATACAATTGCATTTTAATAGTATGTAGATATGTCAACAGCCATTTATAATTAAAACAATTTTATTAATAATTGAGATTTAAATAAAAATAAAATCATTGAGATTGTGATGTCAATAACAAAGGGAATTGTGACTTGAGTAGTAATATAGTTTCGGCTACAGACAGGAAAACACACAATCTTCATTATAATAAGATATCAACGTTCGTGGGTTATTTAATGCCAATTGCATACCATTGCAAAAGCACTATAGTTGCTAACATTTAACCCATAGTTTGGTAGATGAGGGATTCATACCTTTCCCAATGCGATTATTCAGGAAATGAACCGTTTGTATGAACGTTCAAGTTCGGAGCCGGAATTTATTTAAATTTAAAATTGTATATAACGTTCATTGAACGTTCATACAAACGTTCGTTTGTACGCTCCTATCTTTTAACGGCTTATTTATTTCCGTCTTTCCATTTTATGTATTTCGCTCTTGAAGAAGACCGCTAAGGGTTGAAACAGATTCTGTCAGAGATTTATCAACATCATTTGTTTTTTCAAAAAAATGTTTAATTCATATATATTTATATATATATATATATATATATATATATGGAAGTAAGATGAGGAAATTAATCCGACAGTATGTGGAAAAAAATAATACTTCTCTCGTTTCTATACATTGATATTTATAAGGAATACGTCACACCTGTGCAACATCTACTCGTGGGCCAATCACGTGTGGCTTTTCGATTTCACGCGTTCCTATCATTAATTTTCGCTTTCGTACGCAATAATCACGTCTTCAACATTCAACTACAAACGCCATTCAACTAACGCGTAACGAACCTTTTTTCCATACATTTTTCTTGTTCAACGCGTACAAAAACATCCTTCATCTAAAATTCACATAAATCATTGTTTTCTTTTCATTTTCACAGTCCTGAAGAAGGTGTCCATTGTAAACCGAAATGCTCCAGTATCGACTATAAATTTACATCCATCATATCATCCCGTTTTTTTCTAAATTTTCTCCATATATATATATATATATATATATATATATATATATATTGAAACAATTCAAATTTTGTAGCTTAAGAAATAAAGCAACATTCACTAAAGATTTCACTTCTCGTCACTAGAAAAATGTTTGCCTCTCAGACTCTTTTCAAGGGTTCGAAATGAAGCTTGTCCTCAGTGGATCACATCCCTACTTCTCCACATAATCCCATTTCTCTCAATAGCTATGTTCCACCTTAGACTGCCCCGTAAAATTCCTTTCACTGTTCTTTGAGCCACTTGAGGTTTCATTTCCTCGTCGTTGGCAGAATGTTTGCCTCTCAAATCCCTTTTCATGGGGCTAAAGAGAGGGTATTAAAGGCAGACATTTTTCCAGTGACGAGTAAGTGTATTCTGTAGTGAAGAAGTGGTTCAAAGAACAGTCAACAAAATGGCATTACTTTTTGACTCACCCTCGTATGTTGCGGTCGTTCCAAATAATCTGTGATAATCGAACTAAAGACCAAATTACAGAAGGCGGTAAGGGCAAACTGGAAATTAACACGTCCGAAATGGTCTAATTACTTGTGGACCCTGTTTCGTCTCCACACGGTCAGTTAGATCATTAACTGTCTGCCAGAGAGAGAGAGAGAGAGAGAGAGAGAGAGAGAGAGAGAGAGAGAGAGAGAGAGAGTATCAGTTTGAATTCACCAAACAGTCTAGAGCTCTGCAGAGAAACAAAAGAATGTATCAACCATATCTAATATCTGAACCAAATGGAAAAATAATGTCTTGGGGCTAGAAATCAACAGGGATATGAAAATTCACTTTTCCTGACTGACTCCGATCTAGGTGTGGGCCCGTTGCACCTCAGAATTGCTAATTTGTGTTTTGGCTCGGCATCAAACAAAGGGGTCAGGTTTTTGAGAACATTAAAAACATTGGTTTGTTGGTTGGATTTTACAGCATATGCAACTTTGGGTTATTTTATACCGATCTCAAACTCATTTTTGTTAAGTTTGTTTGTTTTGTTTTTTTTACGGCATATCAACCTCAATGGGTCATTTAATGCCGATAAAGTTTTGAAATAAATCAATTCTTAATGGATAATACAATTTTTTTATAAATACATTTTTCTATTTTAACCCATAGATAGGACCATAACAGGTACTACCACTCCGGGTTAGAGTGGACCAGGGAGCAATGGTGATGAAGGGGTGCTCCACATTCCCCAAACCTCCAAAACTGGAACCTCACCATTAGATAGAGTTTAACGTCATTCCCAGGACATGTAGACCCGCAGCCACCGCCTTCTAGCACCCATATGATAAAAAGGGGTTGGGTCTTGCCATAAGGGCAATAGGGTTGGGAAAATCATATAGGTGCTAGGGCTTTACGTGACCAGCCGATTGATCGGAGGAGGCCTCTCCGACCGCCCGTCTAGCCCAAAATAGGGCTAAAGTGGAGTATTGCATGTCATGAACTGCTCATCTACCTGGGCTCTATCCATAAGCATCACGGGTTGCCACCCACGGCCAACAAGTGGCCCCATTGGGGGAGTCTTACCCCTCTGCGGAGATGCACAGTCGGTGCATTTTAACGTCCCACCGACAGGGCGGAAAAGTTTTTAAATAAAATAACTGGTGCATTATATATTTTATTTATTAATGTATCAACACTGAAAATGTAATTAAATCTGTGTAAGTTATGGGCTTTTTGACGGTACTATTAGGACTTGTATAGTCGTGTATCAGGGGTTGACACGTTCTATCAGGAGTCGGCACCAGTCGTATATACGAGACGACATGTTGGCTTCTTGGTTACACAGATCTAGTAGTCCTTCAAAGTCCACGAAAGAACCCTTCCTCTTTTCTTTAGTTTATGGTCAGGGAAGTGTATCAACTTACAAGACAAGTGGTTCTTAGTTGCAGTCAATTAACTTTATCTCCACTGGTATGTGTTTCATTCATGATATTCGTAGTATTCTTTGTAGTAGAGTAAACTTTTCGTTTCTTTTTTAATGACTTGATTTATTCAATTTCGGCTTCTTGACTCTGAGAAAAGAGAGTCGGTTTCTTTAACACATATGTTTTTAGTAATGTTCTTAACTTCGTTCCAACGGTCAGTACCAATTATCAGGCTTCACACATCAGCGACACCAGGACCTCAGTCACTCGCCTATGACTAACAGCAAAATCCTAGACTTCCTGGCTATCGAACTGAGTCACAGGTGATAATGAGGCTGATTCTTTTCGGGTCGATTCTTCAAAGGACCACCCAGTACGGTCTGAGAATCATGCTACATCTATTAAGCTTTCTTTCTGTTTGACACAAGGCCACAAATATGGTGTTCCCGGGTAAGGCGCGCAATTATGCTACATTTGGTTAATTCCCTGATTTTTGGTATTTTTTTTTCTTTCGGTCGGGGTGATGTAAGTAAGTAAAGTCGACGGGGCGGCTTAAAGTCGGTATCAGCCAGTCAGCGAGGGAGTCTATCCCCTTTTCAATAGCGCTAGACCAAGGAGATTGTTTTAAGCATCTGAGGTGGAGCGCCACACCTACCATCAGCTCCTTACTTTACCGCACAGATGCCTGTGCTACTCATACGCTGAGTTGGCGGGGACCGGTATCGAACTAGGAACCTTGTGGTTTCTAGCCGAACGCTCTACCGACTGAGCTAACCCGGTCCCGGTGTGATGTACTATGGTGGAATTTAGGTCTGTTAAGTTTGATTTAACTGATTTTTTTTTCTGTAGAAATGATCTTGTCCGCAAGAACCATTTATTTGTGGGTTTTTTTTTTGGGTTTTTTTTTTTTTAAAAAAGTTTTTAACTTCATAGGCGATTTTTGTGTCAGTGTACAAATTCTGGAGTGGAAAACTTTCAATCCAGGCACCATACATCGGCCAGATAGCTCCAGATGTCAAATATTTTATCAGGCCCGTGGTAATCAGGAAAGGGAAACCTTGTGATAAATGTAGTGACAGCGAGATTTGTAGGATTTTGACGTCTTCATCTTCGACTCTATTTCTGGTGATCGATCGCGCATGCGCAAGGCTGTGAGTGAAGGGAAGGGGGGAGCGTTATTTATCGCCATTATCAAGATTTAAGTGTGCATCAGGGAGGGGTGGTGTTTAGTGTGTTGAAGGCGGGGTGGGGGTAAGGGTGGTGGTAAGGGTAAGGGGTTGGTAGGGGTGGTGGTAGGGGTAGGCTGGTTGGGTGCCCGGCTCGTCAAAAAGTGGACATTGGCGAAAGTCTCTCGCCAAATGGACAAACGCGAATTTCTGAAGAATGTGATTCACGGTGGGCTAATGATTAGCCATTTGTTAAGAAAAATGACGTTTACTTCTTCTTACACAATTTCATCTCTTTCTTTCTTTTCTTTCTTTATTTCTTATTATATTTCCATTCTTTCTTTTTTCTTCTTTCTTTCTCTTGTCTTAATATATTCCCCTTCTTTTTTTTTCTTTTTTACATTTCTTCTTTATTTATTTCTTATATTTCCTTCTTCTTTTTCTTTCTTTCTTTCTTTACATTTCTTCTTTTCTTTCTTTTTTTCTTTCTTTCTTTCTTTTTTCTTTTTTTCTTATTATTATCCCTCCCTTCTTTTTTCTTTCTTTCTTTCTTTCTTTCTTTTCTTTCTTTCTTTTTCTTTTCTTCTTATTATATTTCCTTTCTTTTTTTTTTCTTTCTTTACATTTTCTTTCTTTCTTTTTTCTTCTTTGTTATTATACTTTCTTTCTTTCTTTCTTTCTATATCTTTCTTTCTTTCTTTCTTTCTTTCTTTTTATTATATTTTCTTTTCATTTTCTATTTCTTTCTTTCGTTCTCTTTCTTTCTTTATATTTTTTCTTTCTATTTATCTCTCTCTTTTTCTTTCTTTTCCTTCTTTCTTATTTTCTCTTTTATTCTTTTTTTCATTTTTTTCTCTTTCTTTGTCTCTTTCTGTCTTTTTTCGTTTTCTTCACTTCTATCCCTTTTTTCTCTTCCTTTCTTTCCTTCTTTTTTCTCTTTCCTACCCAGCAAGGTTGATATGCCGTAAAAAAAGAAAAAGTAAAGAAAAACAAACAAACAAGTTCAGAATTTTGAACTTTCCTGTTCCCTTTTCTAAAATAAGGTTTCCTTTCTTTTATAAAATATATTTATTTATAAAAAAAGGGTTATTTCCTAGTTTAGTAACAGATTATTACAGAGTGACCTAGAAAAAACAGAACCCAAATTATTTATTTATTTTCCTATTAAACTAACCCTAAACCCCCACCCTAACCCTAACCCTAACTCTAACCCTTGTTGGACTTAAACTTAAAAAAAATAAAATTAACGGTTTTATTACAAAATTTGTGGGTTCTGTTTTTTCTGGGTCAGCCTGTAATATTGTGTTACTCAACTAGGGAGGTTTAAGGTTAGGTTCAGGGTTTAGGGTTAGTTTAATGGGAAAATAAATAAATAATTTTGGGTTCTGTTTTTTTCTGGGTCACCCTGTAATATCATGTTACTCAACTAGGAAATAACTAAAAAAAAAAAGAGTATCCATTAAGAATGAATTTATTTATTTCAAATCTTTATCGGCATTAAATGACCCACTGAGTTTGATATGCCGTAAAGCAAAACAAATCAAACCAAAAACGAACGATCTAAAATGTGTCACTTTCTGTACAAATTATTATGGGTAATTGTCACCTTTAGTTGGCTAAATTCCTGGCAAATAAGGCAATTAGAGTAAACTCCCTTGACTTTCACTTTGAAACAAGCCTGTAGCTATTTTAAAAGTCTCCGTGCGAAATAAACAAATGTTAGAAACTTTTTCGAAAACAATATAACTGCATGCTTTCAAAAATATCATAAGATGTGTTCTTAATAACAATTAAGTTCATTTCAATAATTTTATGCTAGGAATTTAGCCAACTGACTTTCACTTTGAAACAAGACGGTAGCCATTTTGAAAAGTCTCCGTGCGAAATAAACAAATTTAGAAACTTTTTTCGAAACAAAACAACTGCATACTTTAACACAAAAAAAATATATAAAATGTGTTCTTAATAACAATTAAGTTCAATTCAGATAATGCGCACGCGCAATTTTATGCTTGGAATTTAGCCAACTAAAGGTTAAATTACATTATATTATATAATATATATATATATATATATATATAGTGTGTGTGTGTGGTGTGTGTGTGTGTGTGTGTGTGAAGAGGATGATGGAGAGTTGGAGTAATCCGACAGATGTGGGTAAGGATAAAGGAAAGTGACAAAAAGGAATAACTCAAAACAAATAAATGTGGAATATATTCGTTTCGCGTTAACTTTAATTGGTTAACTATTAGGATTAATTAAAATTAAATTAAATAAAATTATGAGGAAGTTCGTCCCGGTCCCCTGCCTCCGAAATTGCTGCCCGGTGAATTTTGAAATAACGACCCCAAGTTTCGGCGCCACATTTCCATTCGAAAGAAATAACATTTAACCCTTTTTTGTCGTAATTCTTATTTTTCTTTTTTTGCCGCAATTCTTATTTTTACTTTTTTTTTTGTCGTAATTCTTATTATCGTAATTTGTCGTAAAATTTGTTTATTTATAGAAATTTGTCATATTTCTTGTTTAGATAGTTTTGAACAGACTGAGATAGATAGATATTTTTCGACAAGTAAATAGATAGATAGATAGATAGATAAACAAACAAAATGATATAGATAGATAGATATGATAGATAAACCAACAAAACGATTTAGATAGATAGATAGCTGTGGCGCCAAAGCTTGTGGTCGTTATTTTAAAATTCACCGGGCAGCAATTTCGGAGGCAGGGGACCGGGACGCACTTCCCCATTAATTACCTGAAATTGTATTCATAATGTGAATTTACATTGCATATTTAATACCAACCTGAAAATTACAGTATTTTATTAATTTATTAATTTTGTTTTTTTATAATTCATTAGTTATTTGAAATTTTGATTGGGCAATTGAACTTTTTTTTTTTTTTTCTGGTTAAAGTTTTATTACTACAATATTTTATCAAATTCATTCTTCAGTGTTAAATCTAAAACCTGGAAACAATATTAATAGTAGAAAGAACTAATTGCCCAAACAGGATTTTGAATGTTAATGACTTCTCTTAAAGTTATGGACAATCAATTAGTTATATTAATTGAGGGTTTATTGTATATCGGATTATTATTATGGTTGTTGTTTTTTCTTTTCTTCTTTTATAAATATTTAATGTGATTATCCTTCTGAAATTAACAGAAAGAAAAAAAATATTAAAGTATCTAATAAAGAATATTAAACAAACCTTGATATTTAGTTAGCAACTAACACATACACAAGGAAATCCAAAATTATGAGGTTAAATAAAAGTATTTAATTCAAGTAATAATAAATTCTCCTTAGATTTTAATTAATAGAAAAACTCATTGCATGCCAATATCCGGTTGTTTGTTAGGGTGTTACGGTCAGGAGTTAGGGTTAGGGGATAGTTTTAATAATTAAAAAAAATCTAAAAATTCGTCTGTTAACAAAGAACCGGATATTGAAAAACGTAAATGAAAACATGTCCTACTGATCGGAAATCAAAAAGGGGGTGCCTAAAGGTCATATGTTCCAGAATACTTTTTCACTAGTTTATTTCTGTATTGTGTTAAAAATTCCAATGCTAAGCTAAATGTGACTTTATAAAAAGATCAAACTGTATTCATAATATGAGACGGGGTAAAAAAAAAAATTACACATTTGGAAAATATAAGTATTGTTAAAGAATACAAGATTAAGAAACCGAATTATTTAATTTAGCCAACTAAAGGTGAAAATTACCTTATGAAGTCCGAAGACATCGAAGAAACGGTAAAAGTGGTGCCATTGTTTGGTATCTGGGTTTTTCTGCTGCTATTTCAAATTACTATTTCAAGTCATTAATGAATTTATCTAAAAGGATTCTGTATATGTGACAGCCAATTAAATGGGCATTTTACTAAACACATAAAAATTAATACCTTTATATTTCTGAGCGTTGAAAGCTTTCTCC
>CM042171.1:2954457-2956828 GCA_023376005.1 Doryteuthis pealeii | reverse complement strand
CCTAGTCCCAATATCCTCAACGAATTGCGTAGTTTATCACGGAGTCTTCAAATTATCTATTAATGCATTAAAGTAGCAATACAAATATATATTTAATCAACGATCTGCCTCTATGAAAGGAATGGACGATAGATTGTCTCAAACAGCCCATGATATAACTTCTCAGTGCCTTTCCTAAACACTCCTGCAATGTCTAACCATATGCAATACAGAAAATAAATATGCTACGATAATATAACTGGTGTGTAATTGCAATCTTATTTTAACAATACCGGCTTAAGTATATACATTACCTTGGGTAACTTGATCTCTAATAATTATTAGTTTTGTATTCCAATGTCAGCTCAAATCCAACCGATGATTCTGATTTTACTGTTAGAAAACAATGCTAGACATATATAGATATAAGGTTGTAACTCTGTTTATATCGCTCTTATTAATTTCGTTAGTCCTAATTATATATTTACATACTAAAACTTTAATACTTACGCCCAGAACTTGCGCATATCTGTATTGATATAACAAATAAACCAACTATATTATCATACAAGCAGTCGTTATTCGTATATACACTAACGTACCGTTTGTAGAAACCACCGATTTTCATAAAGTATTTGTCATTAAACTCTTATTTATGGAGACAGTATGCACTTAAATCTGATCACAGGACAGGGGTTTTTTCCAAATGTGGGAAAAAAAAGGGGGGGATCTCCTAGAGGAAAGGAGACCCACTTTGTGTGCATTTGTTCCTTGCTAACTTTTGGTGAGAACTCACGCTCTCGTGATTTCAACTTTTCTCAGGGTACATGAGCTGCCCAATGAGAGAAGTCATTATAAGATAGATGCCGATCTGGACAATTTGTCCGATGCTTTTGTTCATCCTAAACAGATTCTACTGAAAATGTTTCGTTGAATGCCAAGAAGGGAACAGTTTGTCACTGGGAACAATGGAATACCGTAGAATCAATATGACTGTCGCGGTGTGGCCCAGAACCGGCTTTGAATCTGTCAATGGCCAGGAGTTCATGACTAACCTTTCATATGCAGTTGCCATTGGGAAGACTAAAAATTCTCAACATGAAGATGCAATTTTACTTAAAACTAGTTTGACGAGCGACATCATCCACGTCTCTTTATGGCAAGTCCCGACCCTTTTAATCATATATCTGCTAGATAGCGGGGCTGAGAATCTTAGTGCCTAGGCTTGACTTAAACTCTACTGATGGTGAGGTTCATATTTGGAGCTCTGGGAGAATGGGAGTACCCCTGATCACCATTACTCCCCAGGTCCACTCTGTCCCGGATGGTATAGTAACCTTTAGGGTCACATCTATCGGTTTAATAGAAAAAATGAGTTTTGAAAAATGTATTTTTTTTAATCAATTTTTTTAAATTGAGTTCATCAAGAATCAATATCACACAAATATCTTCGGCTAAAATGACCCAATAAGGTTGACATGCCATAAAACCTAACCACCAACAAACCAACGTCATTTCAAGTTCCATAAAAACAGTGATATTTACTGTAATTGGCGTACGCGCACGAGAGGTTATGGAAAGGACAAGGGTTTTATGGGTATTGTCGGAGTCTAAAGGAAGTTAACGCTTCAAAAACTAAAAGCCAACATGACGAAAGTTCGTTTTGTGCACAAGAACCTCGACGCACCCTTTCCGTTGAGCTTGGTAAATTAATTGAATGATTCCCCAGAATATTATTATTATCGAGTTTTTCACACCTCGTAGCGGTGGTTCACTGGAGCTGAGTGACAGCAAGTTTCCTCAGTTTTCCAGGAATCTTCTGAGTAATTCTAGCCGATCTTAAACAATGCTATAGTTTGGATGGTCCGATTGTACATCTTCATCTGATTTCCAATTGCCCAAATCCTGATGGTCTCTCATTGGAGTCTGATGTCTCTCACTGGAGGTGACAAAAGTCTCCTAAGGTCTCCAGGACTTCTCCTGGATTCAGCTGAATTCAACAATGCTCTGTTCGGTGTCTCAATTCTTCCTCTGTTTGGAGATCGTTTAGTGCACCAACTACTATTGGTATCACGTTACCCTCATGTTCCACGTTTTTCAGTTCTCTTGCCAAGTCTAGGTATTTGACTATCTTTTCGTTTTCTTTCATCTTCATCCTGTAATCTGCTGGAACTGCAAAGTCTACCAGTTGACAAATTCTCTTTTTCTTTGTTAATCTATTAGGTCAGGTTTTCTGGATGGATAGTGATCCGTCTCTTTATCCTTAAAGTCCCAGAGAATATTAATTCATTCTCAAGAAAGATTCTGATTTATGCATTTATTGTTGTATGGTCAAAATATAGTTTTTTGCATGATTCCCAGTAGATCACCTTTCCAACTCAGCGTGTCTAGC
>CM042171.1:2941957-2949457 GCA_023376005.1 Doryteuthis pealeii | reverse complement strand
ATGTCAAACTTTTAGATATATAATATACATATATATACTTACCAACCCCTCCGCACAAACAGGATATGACACAAGGAGTTTAAGAGGTTTAAATTCAGATTTCCTTCTCTTATATTGATTATTCAGCTAAGGTTAACGAGCCCAGTCTGCTCTACTATTTTCCTATAGTCTGAGGGAAAGTATTTTGATCCATACATTTCCCAAGAGTATTAGCGCTATGTGAAATGCAAACAGCCTCGTCCAGGATTCGAACATGGGTCGACAAGTCTATTTTCTACGACTCTGACCATTTTACCACGAGCCTCCACATTATATACATATAAGTATTAATAAAAGAAAGAATATATAAACGTGTGCCTTGGTAGAATTATAGACATGTTGTTGCACGAGCAGTGTGTGGAATGTGTGCATAATGGGGAAAAGATGTACTGTTGTTTGAATGAAAGGTAGAATAAATGGAATCGTCGATCTTTCAGTGCTATAGATATCGGGGATCGCACCTAATTAGAAATTATACGGAGCCACCTAGAATGAAAGAAATGTTTGTGCCTTCGGAAAAAGAAACAGTTCGAATGCATGAACACGAGTAAACAAAAAGTGGTTGGTCGTCAAGGAGGAGGGAGGGGTCCCTGTGTGCTATATAGGGACCGAAGAACTAGAAGAGTTCTGTGTTATGCACCATAACGACGTGGATAGAACTATATTTCGTGCGAAAAGTCATCCCGCTTATAAAAAGGGAGGACGTCCGGTGGACTGGTTGGTTGGTTGGTTGGGTTGTTAGGTTTTACGGCATTTCAATCTTAGTTGTGTTATTTTATGCCGAATATGTTTTGTTTTATTCGTTCTTGATGGATACTCGATTTTTTTTAACGCATTTTTACTATTTAACCTGTATATGGAACACTAACAGGTACTACCACCCCGGGTCAGAGTGAACCTGGGAGTAATGGTGTGAGGGGGTACACCATTTACCCCAGAGCTTCAGAATCGGAACTCCACCAGATCTGGAGGGTGGTCAGGAACTTATCAGATGTTAATAAATTGACCCTGTTCAAAATGGATGATTCCTGATGAAATTTAAACTACATCTACTTAACAAGTGTAGAAAATATGGTCATATGCCTTTATCATTTCCTGTCAAAGTCGGAAACAACAGAGGCAAATGGAGATCGAAGAGGGAATTCTGAAACTGCCGTGTGATGCCCTACAACGCCACTAACGGACATGTAAATTCTCTAAGGGGGATAATTATTTATTGTATCCCTACATTAGCATAGTCTGGCATAAGGCTGTCACTGTGAGACATCCAGTAAGAATCTAACTCGCTACACAGCAGTAATGGTCTTCTAAATTAGTTCGCTTAGATAAGGCACCTAAACATTAACTGACGTGTTAAATTTTGGGAGTAGTGGTTGAATTGATTTTACAGACGTGTTTCCAAGATGATTCACCAATAGTAACGTCAGCCTTTTAATTAAATTTTCTGGAACTTTTAAGACCTGGAGAAAAACATTAAAAAGAGAGAGAGAAAAAAAAAAACGAAGCGGCAATTTTCTGTTACGAAAAATAGATAAAATTACTTGAGCTGAAATGTGACCTTGTCGTAACGTGTTTATCTCTGAGAGTATGATAAGACTCGCCAACTCTACCTTATCACAGATGCAGAGGTAAGACCCAGACAATAGAAATGAAAACATACACTGATTATAAATGTGTCTGTATTCTTAAAGATTATTACGGGTTGTCAATAAACGGAATATTTTCTTAAAACAATTTATTCGTTTTTTTTTCCTTAATGTTTTCTCAACCATTATTCCTGATGATTGATAATAATCTCGAACCAGTAAAAACAAAAAGAAAAAACTAATTGTAAGATATCTCACAATCATCAACCATTTTTTTTAATAAGTCACTTAAAGTCCGACTCCTGGTGCCATTAAACTCGAATTGGAGTCACATCTATTTATGGGAATTTATATTAGAAATTATGATTATTTATCTAATTTAATTTATTTAATTAATCAATTTGGAGTCACATTCTATTTATGGAATTTATATTAGAAATTATGATTATTTATCTATTTAATTTATTATTAATCAATTTGGAGTCACATTCTATTTTATGGAATTTATATTAGAAATTATGATTATTTATCTTAATTTATTTATTAATCAATTTGGAGTCACAATTCTATTTATGGAATTATATTTTAATTTATTAATAATTTGGAGTTTTCTATTTAGAATTATATTATATGATTATTTATCTAATTTAATTTATTTCAATTAATCATTTGGAGTCAGCATTCGGAATTTATATTAGAAATTATGATATTTATCTAATTTAATTTATTTAATTAATCAATTTGGAGTCACATTCTATTTATGGAATTATATTAGAAATTATGATTTTATCTAATTTAATTTATTTAATTAATCAATTTGGAGTCACATTCTATTTATGGAATTTATATTAGAAATTATGATTATTTATCTATTTAATTTATTTAATTAATCAATTTTGGAGTCACATTCTATTTATGAATTTATATTAGAAATTATTGATTATTTATCTAATTTAATTTATTAATTAATCAATTTGGAGTCACATTCTATTTATGGAATTATATATTAGAAATTATGATTATATCTAATTTAATTTATTAATTAACAATTTGGAGTCACATTCTATTTATGGAATTTATATTAGAAATTATGATATTTTATCTAATTTAATTTATTTAATAATCATTTGGAGTCACATTCTTATTTATGGAATTATATTAGAAATTATGGATTATTTATCTAATTTTAATTTATTTAATTAATCAATTGGAGTCACATTCTATTTATGGAATTATATTAAATTTATTGATTATTTATCTAATTTAATTTATTTATTAATCAATTTGGAGTCACATTCTATTTATGGAATTTATATTAGAAATTATGATTATTTATCTAATTTTAATTATTTAATTAATCAATTGGGAGCACATTCTATTTATGGAATTATATTAGAAATTATGATTATTTATCTAATTTATTTATTTAATTAATCAATTTGGAGTCACATTCTATTATGGAATTTATATTAGAAATTATGATTATTTATCTAATTTAATTTATTTCATTCAATCAATTTGGAGTCACATTTCTAATTTATGGAATTATATTAGAAATAATTATTCAAGGAGGAAATTTATTAAAGAAATTAAATAAAAAAGTAAAATGAAGATAATTAGAAATAAATAAGCAACAAAGAAAGAAGGAAATATATAAAAACAATTTTGAAAAGAAAGAAAATAATCGAAGAAAGAAAGAAAGAAAGAAGAAGAAAACAAGAAATAAAGAAACAAGAACACAAGAAGAAAGAAAGAAGAAAAACAGGAAACAAAAGAAATAGAGGAAAAATTAAGATTAAATAAAAAAAACAAAAAAACAGGGAAATGAAAAAGAACTCGAAACAAACCAACCATTCAATCAGTCGATAAATAAAAACAGAATAAAGAGAAAAATTTAAAGTTACAATTAAAATTAATTGAAAAACAAAAGGAAAAAACTGAACATAAAAACTATCATGAAAGAAATAATCAGAAAAAATTGAGAAAAAAATGAGAAAAAAACCCAGGAAATACACAAAGAAATAAACGGAGGAAAAAAATTTGAATAAAATTGTAGATAAAATGTAAAAGAAAAGTTTTAAAAAATGACGAAAAATTAAAAAAAAAGGTTTAAAAAAAAATTAAAAAACACAACGCAAAAGTCTAAAAAAGAGAAAAAAAAATGAAAATAAAAACAGTAGCAAAATAAAAACAAACAAAAAATATCAACACGAAAGAAGAGAAAAAAAAGATGGCGTCTATATGGAGAAAACGAGACTCACGCGCGATTTCATCTTCGATAAATAAAAAAAAAATAATTAGAAAATAGAAAAAGAAGTGTAACAGAACGAAAAGAAAGAAATATATATATAAATAAAAAGAAAGAAATCCTAGTTTCCATCCTGATAAACTATGACTTAAAAACCAGGTGTTTTATGCTCGCAGGACGTACGGGGAAAAAAGTAAATAAAAGAGGAAAAAATAGAAAACGAACCCTTGATTGTGGGAAGACTCTTCGTTGGAGAGAAAATTGTACCGAATGACCGACCATTAGGTAAGCAGTGTGGAGCAAGAGTACGAAATGAACGGCAATGGGAGGGTGGCTGGGCAACGGATCCCCTGTTGATTTCAATCAACACATGAAAGTGCCGGTTCGTTACTTCAGAGCAGATCGTTTTTTATAGGGTGGGTGAGGGATGGGGGGTGAGGGCTGCTGAAGGGGGGGGGTATAATGGCGGGGGTTGGGATCGTAAGCATCTTTCGAAATGAATGGGTTTTTTGCACGCGAGTGGTGTTTTCTGTATGGGAACACTAATACGCGTAGTCCTGTTTGACGCGGGTGTGTTAGGGCAGCGGCGCTTGTCTCTGCGCCAGGAAGGCGCAAAAGATGAGAGGTTGGCGGGGTGAGAGTGAACGAAGCCGAATATTTCTATAATTTGATCAGAACATTATTTTTTTATATAGATCGTTGGGATGATTTATTTTTGATTTGATAATTTCAGAATAGCCTTGTGCTTTTGAAAAAAAAAAAATGTTTTCTCTCGACTGTATGGAAATATATAATATATGGGTAATTTATTAGGAAGACAGTCCCGGTCTCCTGCCTCAAAATTTGCTACTGGTGACTGCTGAAATACCAACCCCAGCTCCGATTGAAGTCCGTAGCCGAAGCAGTGTCGATAAAAACGTTGTTTTATTTCATTTTATTGTTTTATTAAGGCATATTGGAAAATAGTTTGTGATATAATGAATATGTAAATACCTTGGTAACCCCTCACTATAATCTGATTGGACAGTGTCATGTATAAATAGTCGACACTGTGTTGGTCCTATACCTAATGCCTACAAGCTAAACTTACTCGCTAGACGACACCACGACTACTCGGCAGACGGATTGCTATTCGATGTACCAATTACTACTGCGATAATATACCAACTACCAACTTCAGAATATATCCCTTAACCCGGATATATCAGTTTGTATCTTTTATTGAAAAGCAGATAAATATATAGGAACAGAGATAGATGGATTGATAGATATAAACAAAGTAACATAGATAAGAACAAATTGATATAAATAGATAGATAGATAGTTTTGAATAGACTGATATACATATAAGTAGATATGAACATAGATAGTTTTTTTATTAGAATATAAAAGAATATTTAAATACTCAGATTTTCTTTTATTCATGTTTGTTTAATGTCTTGTTTTTAGTTTAAATAAACAAGAATATCTAAATATTTTGATTTTTTTATACTTGTAATTGATTGTTGGAAATAAATATATTTAAATAAAATGAAAATACTGAAAAAAATAAACGTTTTGGATTTTTTTATATGTAATTGAATGTCGAAAAAAAACGCCCCAAGTTAGTTGTTTTCTTTCAAGTGACACTGCTTCGGCTACGGGCTTCAATCGTAGCTGGGTTGGTTTTTCAGCAGTCAACGGTAGCAATTTTTGAGGCAGGAGACCGGGACGGTCTTTCTCATAAATTAACAAAATATGTAAAAACAGAGTATTCAAAAGATTATATATATATATATATATATATATATATATATATATATATATATATATATATATATTTACAAACTTCTCCGCTCGAGCAGGATGCGACACAAGGTCATTTATAAGTGGAGTTTAACAGGTTTGAATTCAGAGTTTTCTTCTCCTAGGCGAGTTACATATCCATGGTTAAAGTGCCCAGTCTACCCAGTTATTTACTTATAGCTGGAGGGAAAATTGGATTCAGGCCTTTGCCAAAGGTATTAGCGCCATGTAAAATGCTAACAAGGAATTGAACTCGAGTCAGAGAAACCATTTTCTACGACGCTAATCATTAGACCACGCGCATCCAAAGATAATTTTAGTATAGCTATGAAATACTAGCCGACGTTAAACGTTTCGATTTTTATATCAAACAATAATCAACGTATTGTCATATATTATTCAGAAGGTACTACATTACATACTGAGGTTGTGGTGTAATGGTTAGAGACGTAGGAAATGGACTCTTCGGCCCAAGTTCAAATCCTGGACGAAGCTAAAGTTAAAATAGCGCTAATACCCTTTGGAAAGGTATTAATCCAACTACTCTACCTCCAGCTATGGGTAAATAGTAGGGCTACTGGGCTCTTTAACTTTGGTTAGGAAACCAGTCTAGGAGAAGGAAAACTCTGTTAAACTCCACTTGGGGTGGTCACTACTAGAATAGGCTCAATTCTAATCAGTGATCTATTTCACTATTTTTTTAGAGTGCGTTGATAATGGTTTATTATAAAAAATACTGAAATGTTTAACGTTGCTTAACTACAACTACAATAAAGTAATCTTCTGAAAACCTTATTTTTTCATATATATATATATATACTAGCTAAAGTACCCGGTCCATGACCGGACTAAAATGAAATTTGGATCACCAGGGAGTGAGAGAGAAAGTGGAAGACAGTAGTTAGAGAGGGGGTAAGAGGAAAATAATTCTTGAAACTAAAATCATTGAGAATTTGTATATTTCAGGATTTGTATTTTCTGTTTTATAGTTTAAAATTATTTCATATTATTATACAACAAATTGAAAGTATTCGTTTGTATATTTGTTTGTTATTGTTTTAAATTTTTTGTACATGACAACAATTCACATTTAGTTCTTAATTGCATGTTGAGTTTAAAAAGAAGCTGAGAATCGAAAATTTAAATTCTTCGTATTGCAATATCTATTTTGCTAAAACCTAAGATAGTATTATAGGGACCACCAATTGATCAGTTTAGGCCATCTTGAATAAAACGGAAATATTTTGTTATTATTTATAATTAATTGATTTTTCATAGAATTTAAAAAAACTCTTATCGTAACTTGTTTTTAGCTACGTTAATTTTCAGTTGATTTAACAGTGCAAAAATGAAAACATTGTTTTTCAATCATAATTTTCATTATTTCCGTAAGCTGAAAAAAAGTTAAAAAATCATCAGGAGTTTATTTAATGTTTTTTCTTTCAAATGGGAAAATTTTTTTCAAGAAAATATTAATTTTTCTGCAAGTTTCATAGTGTTAAATATAGTGGGGGTAATTTCACAGGGTAAAATTGGTGGTACCTAGTATTTTAAAAACATTGTTTAAAAACGTTTTTGTGGACCTGATTATCTGGACCCCCCCCCCCATCTATTTTTTTCCTTCAGTTGATTATTATCGATTACACACCAATCTATCAGATTGAAAAAAAAATTCTTAAAAGTTCTTTATTATTTGAGTATTCACGGGTGCTCATTTCCTCGTATAAGTTTATAGTAATTTGATCCCCCATATCGGAACCGCTTGAACGGAACCCAAATTATTTATTTATTTTCCCATTAAACTACCCCCCCTAACCCTACCCCCCCTAGTTAGAATTAAGT